>JXSR01S010305.1:39694-58660 GCA_000969725.1 Ophiothrix spiculata
TAAGCGCACTTTGTTGTCGGGACTTACATTTTTATCCGCGGTTTTCTATTGATGGACATAAAATGCCAAATTAACATATAATTGTTTGAAACACTAAGGTTAGAGGGAGAAATACTTCATTTAAAAATGTTGTTCCATCAAAAAGTACACATACGTCGGAAAAATGAGAACATTTGATAACGCTCGATCTTCCGAATGTTATATACACCTTGTGGGAACCGTGGATCTTATACCAAGATTATCTATACAACCACAACTGCCACAAGAAATCGTAAGAACTGAAGCACCTATATATCTTCGCGTATAGTATAAGTCGTGGACTATACTCTTTTTAAAATTATCAAATATCTGAAATCCTTAGAATGTACATAATAGTCCTAATTTATTCCAAAGAGAAAAATAAATAAAGATATGTTTGAAAAATATCAGATGTTTGTACTTTTTTTATTTACTATTTAAGTTGGGGCGTTCTTAAAGATTTGAACGTGTTGAAGTGTATTCTACAAAAAAATAGCATGTTAGCCGAATTTCTATTTTTTATAAATATAGGTCTTCAAACTGTGTTAAATTTGACGATGTGTTTATTAAAAGTAAGATATCAGGACCTTCCCATTATCCCTTGCTTCCAATGGGAGTTTTTGTATGGTTGCAATGAGACAGTTTAGTAATGAAACTTAGCACAATCAGCAGATACATTGTTCTTTTCATCGCATAATTTTCTTCCATCAGTTCAACATGACCGATCATTTCATTGAATATTTTTTGCAAAACAAACTTTAATTAAATTCAACTAATACATTTTCACTGAGGAAAAATTCGTCTGAAATTTAACAATACTTGTATCACATTAATTTCAAAGTTTGACTGCATTTTGCATTAAACATTTCTTTCAAATTGCAATCATAGGCCTACTGTTCTCCAATTTTAGTACTAAGAGAAATGTTGTCGACGATATGTTTGAAATCAAACTTGCTCGTCAACATTAGTTTTTACGACAAAAAGGACAAAATAACCGGTGGCAAATGGTTGATGCAATGAAAAGGTAGAATTCTCTGCCAGCTCGTTTTATGTAGACAGGCAGCCATTCCATTAGCATACTCCAACGCAGTAGCGTATCCAGCGGTGGGGCGGGGGGGGGGGGGGGGGCAGCCGCCCCCCCCACCCGGACAACTAAAATGGGGGACGGAAAAATGAAAAAATGGGGACGAGAGGGGGAGAAAAGAAGGGGAAGGAGAGAGAGAAAGAGAAGGGAAGGGAAGGGAAAAGGGGAGAGAAGAAAAGGGGAAGGAGAGAAGAGAAAAGGGAAGGAGAAGGGAAAAAAGGAAGGGAGACAAAAAGGAAAGGAAGAGAGAAAAAAGAGGGGAAGAAGGGAAAGAAAGAGTAAGAGAAGGAAAAAAGGAGACAGAAAAAGGGGAACAACATCATAGGCGGGGGGGGAATGGGGGACATGTCCTCCTAAATTTCACGAGGGGAGACGGACCCCTTCAATAAATAAAGATGAAGAAAAGGACAGGAAGTTTTAATTTTCCCTTTGTTTTTATAATTTAAATGTGAAATGTCAAAAAAATTGCAGCGCTTCCTGCGAATTTTCAGAGATTATGTCGATTTTTAGTAAAAAGATAGCAAGTTTTTTCGGAAATTACACGACTTTTAAAATAATTTTTAGCTGAAATTAGCCGATTTAATTAATTTTTTTCGCGCGCTACGCGCGCATTACAAAATACTATAATTTTCCTCCGGCCGTTTTAGCTCAAATAAAAATTTTGATTAAAAAGAAATTAGCTACCCCCCTCCCACTCCTAAAATTTTAACCTTCCGCCGCCACTGACGACACCTATGTTTTAGTGACGATACCGATTTTTGCCCCCTCGGACTGACAACCCTGGTTACGCCACTGCTCCAACGCCTTTTTCTACATTTTATACAAATATCCCTCGATGGATTTTGCATACTTATATATACACTTAGTAAACTATACCGGTACCACAATTTTTGGCATACTTAAGGGATAGAGTCTCTAAATTATATATTAGCCTTGACTATCGTTTTCCTTTACAGAAACATATTCAAAATGGCGTCAACAGTTTTCTTCCAAAAATAAATTTACCTAGTTCGGATCATCTGATTTCGATCAGTCTTTGCCATACACGCAGGTTGCACCACTAATACATGTTAAGGAATCAAAAATGATTAAGATTCCGATGCTAGCAACAGCAATGGTAACATAAATACTCCATGGAAATAACAAGTGCTTTTACCGGAAAAATCATGTTCTTAACATTAAAAGCCTAAATTATCATTTGAAAATTGCAAGTAGAACGGATGATAATTTTGATAAGAATATCTTTAAATAGTTAACATTTTAACGACTAGGCCTATTGGTCAATATGCTATAATGTTTTGAGTGAATTTTTTGTAAAGACTCACAAAAAAGTATCGCTTCACCTCGAACAAATGGCTCCTGTGTCAATACGAAATACGCAAACGTAATTTGAAGATTGTGTGCACAAGCGCTGGAGTTTCAGCTTTCATTTGAACTAAAGACTCCCCCAAAAAGTATCGCCTCACCTCGAACAAATGGCTTCTGTGCCACGCAAACGAAATTTGTAGATTGTGTGCAAAAGCGCTGGAGTTTTGGCTTTCATTTGGCACCCTATTTCTGACAATTGACTGAGAAACACCGAAGTTATGAACTTTTAAAACCCCGATGGTCGTTTTGTAAAAGTTGCTAATTTCATTTTTCGCACCGTAAAAACCAGTAGAGCAAAAATAAGAATCAATATGAGAGGTAAGTGAGTTTAGTCAATGAATCGCGCGGTCTTTCGTCATTGGTGTCAAACATCATTCATCCAGATATTTTTTCTTTAATTTTTCATTAATAAATCTTTATTAATAAATAAGAACCGAATAAACGACATTCAATTGGTAGGCATTGATAACATTAAAGACATGGCGCAAGTACCATACCATATTAGAGGACGAATAACGGTGCACCATTTGTTTTTAGGCTAGTAGTGCCTACTAATTGAATCTGAAGTTTAGATCGTTTCTCATCATTAATAAGATGAAAAAGTTAATATCTTGATGGAATGATGCTTGGAATCCCATGATGCATGCTTTCGAAAAACCGCGCGCTTCTGTGACCAAACTCATTCACCTCATATTGATCCTTAGTCTTGACATTAAATGACATTAGCTTCATAACTTCGCTGATTCTCAGTCAATTGTCAGAAATAGGGTGCCAAATAAAAGCTGAAACTCCAGCGCTTTTGCACACAATCTTCAAATTTCGTTTGCGTGGCACAGAAGCCATTTGTTCGAGGTGAGGCGATACTTTTTTTGGGAGTCTTTAGTTCAAATAAAAGCTGAAACTCCAGCGCTTGTGTACACAATCTTCAAATTACGTTTGCGTATTTCGTATTGACACAGGAGCCATTTGTTCTTGGTGGAATGATGCTTGGAATCCCATGATGCATGCTTTCGAAAAACCGCGCGCTTCTGTGACCAAACTCATTCACCTCATATTGATCCTTAGTCTTGACATTAAATTACATTAGCTTCATAACTTCGCTGATTCTCAGTCAATTGTCAGAAATAGGGTGCCAAATAAAAGCTGAAACTCCAGCGCTTGTGTACACAATCTTCAAATTACGTTTGCGTATTTCGTATTGACACAGGAGCCATTTGTTCGAGGTGAGGCGATACTTTTTTTGGGAGTCTTTAGTTCAAATAAAAGCTGAAACTCCAGCGCTTTTGCACTCAATCTTCAAATTTCGTATTGACACAGGAGCCATTTGTTCGAGGTGAGGCGATACTTTTTTGAGAGTCTTTACAAAAAAATCACTCAAAACATTAGAGCATTTTGACCAATAGGCCTAGTCGTTAACATGTTAACTATTTAAAGATATTCTTATCGTCAATTTTTGAGAATATTTTGCAAGTAAAATCGATGGTCAAAGCTTATGTATCATGTATAATTATCTATAGACTTTAATCTTCATGTATGCCTAAATTGTTAGTGTCATAGATAATTGGGTAAAATCTTGCAGTGAACATGAAATACCCCCATCACCATGGTCACGATATTCACGACTCACGAGGAACAGTAGTTTTAATGTATATTTTAATAATTTTTTTTATAGCAATACATATAACATATTGCAGAATTTGCAAGAATTCAGGTAGTATGTTATTTGACAAAGATAGAAATATCATAATTGTGTCGAATAAAAATGTAATCACTGCTTCATTTAAATACTGAACACTCAATTTAGCAATTTTAGCTACCGTACTGTTCTTACAGAATATCGTGACGGGTTATTTCATATTTACTGCAAGATTTTACCCACTCATATGACACACGTTAACAATTTTTGGCATACATGAATAGTAAGCTTGTGAATTTCGGGAATATTGGTACTCGGGATTTCCGAAAATATTTCGGGCGGGATTATGGGAATCCCGCTCTGTCGATTCAAGACATCGAAGTCCGTACAAAATGTCAAATCGAAGCGTAAACAGACCCAATTTCAGAGAAAATAGCGTTAGAATATATATTACTACTACACTTGAACCGGTGTAGCAGGAATGTAAGTCCCCCGTTCTTATTGTCCGGGTTGTACAGTAAAGTATATAGGCTAACAACTCTCACGCAACATTAGTTTCCAGCTTTACTCCGTTATGGTCTATGGAAGGCGGACTACCATTTCAGGGGGACTAAGATTCCTTTCACACCGGCACACTAATACATGATGAGAAAATATTTAAAAAAAATAATGGATAGCACAACATCTCGCAGTCTTTAGTTCTTTAAACATGTTGTGAACCCCCCCCCCCCCCTCTTATTTACATGTATAACCAAATTGGCCACAAATGGGATGCTTTTCAAACTTTTTTTTTTTTTCAAACATCTCGCATGTGAGTATTTAGTAATTTTGCGTCGTTGGCTTTACGTAAATCAGTTTCGGGATTCGAGTAAGCCTTTTTTTCTTCCCGGGACAGTCTTCCCGGGCTGGAACGGGATTCCCGGAATTTTCTAACCTTAATGGAGAGTAGAGGCTATTATACATTTATCTTGACTATTGCCTTCACTCACAATCATGACAATATTCTCTTGAAATATGGCGATAAGAATATTTAAAAAATGGTTAATTGTTTTTTCCCCCGCTCCAATTCTTTCTAGTTCGATTCGTCCGATCTTATTCAAATTACTCATGCTTACAATCAAGATACGTATTATCAAGGTTCAAGGCGTCTGTCAAGTGACAGACTTATGGAACTACAAATTATGATTTAGAATTAAATATTAGCAACAACATTTTTTCGTTAAAAGCACTTGACCGTAAAATTCAAAGTTAAAAATTCCTTCGTGAGTATTTATCTTACAATCTGGCAATATCGAAAGTATCCGAACAGCGCAAATTTTGGAGATTACGAAAAAGAACCATCAACTTTTTTGTAGAAAGCTGCTGAGGACAAGTTGAAGATATCATAAAATCACAGTCAAAACGAAAATATAATTTAGAGACTCTACTATAAAAATTGTGATAGTCTGCCGTGTGTAAGAACGCAAAATCTAGAAGTTAAAATGACATTCAAGCTTCTCGTTGAAAAAAAGACCAGCCCCTTACCCATGAAGTAAATACCTTTTTCTATTATTGCATACATGCGCTTTATCTCGGCTTTGTTGTTAAAACGACTTTTGTGACGGAAAATACATCTTGTGCTGACTTAAGGGTAAAGGTAATCCATCTGCTCAGGAAAATGTGAATCCTAACTTTTAATCATGAAAAGATAAATAGTTTCAACTGCATTTGCGGGGACTCGAACCATGGATTATGGCAGGGGATAGTAATGAATTACGAGGCGAGGGATCTACCGCTCAGCTATGTAGGCAGCGTTGAGATCGTGAACTGAAATCTAAAACATAGTCATAAACATTAGAATGCCGTATTTTTCTTTTGTTTACATAAAAAAAATGCAATTTTTGCCTCATTGGAATGCTCAATTTGTAAGTAAATTATAATAATGCGTATTTCAGACAAAATGTAGATAATGTAGATACTAAAACATGCAATTCACAGCTCAAAGAGGAGCAAAACAACGCGGATTTGTTACATTATCATTCAAAATCAACGCAACATATTTATAAAAAATATTTGTAATTCAATAAGAAGTATCAAGCCTACAATCTGTCAAAATTTGAAAACAGCCAAATGTTCGAACATCATGAAATTATGAGGTTTGGCGAAGAAGGCGTCAATTTTTCGAAGTGAGTCTATTGACATCATTTTGACCTTGATAATGGACGTGAAATCACTAGTAATGTTTCATGTATAAACTAGAGACTCTATTCCATGTGTACGCCAAAAATCAAATATTCTGGTGTGTGTAAGTGGGTAAAAACTTGCAGTAAAAATGACTTTCAGCCGAGTGGGATCCATTCAGGGACTGTTATATGCAGTAGCGAACGGCAAATAACTTGAACATCCGTAACTGTGGCGTATGTGCAAATCCAACATCAAAAATTACGCCCCTACAGGCCGTTATTTCATAACACTCTTACTCAAGTCTGTAAGAGGAGTAGTGTAATTACTTAAGTAGTTCATTATCTAATTATCGTGGTAAATACTTGGAAGTAAATATGATTAAAATGTAGCACTAATCACAGCTATTCTGTGACTGTACCATTCTGGAACCTAATAAAATGGTGTGTAATTAGGGGTAATGAAATAAAGTTCCGCGAGGTAAATTTGATTTAATATACGTGATGGTTGTGTGGATTAGAAACATGGTCGCAACTTTATTCCAGCGTTCTAGAGATTATAAGATATTAATCAGTGATGAGGAGGCGAGTTCAGGGTTACAATTCGTTAGGAGAGGAGTTACATGTCAATTGTTAATTTATCATGCTTCATATAAAGTCTCTCTAAAATGTATTATACATGCACATTCTCTAATCATTTCAATTCATAACAGATATATACAAATAATATATTTGCATATCTTCAATATCTAAAATAATTCTCATTTGAAAATGTATTGTTTATGACAGATTTATTACACATTTTAATCTTAATACCGTTTATTCTGAATAACCTATAAAGTTTCGACTGTCTTTGTTGAGTTCATGTACACTCTAAAAAAGTTGGGTTAAAAAGGGAACATGGTTGGCAGGTTGGGTAAAATTTGACACAATGTTGGGTAAAGTGTGCACCATTTACCCAAGATTGTGTACAAAATAAACCAATATTGTGCAAACTTTAACCCAACCTGCCAACCATGTTCCCTTTTTAACCCAACTTTTTTTAGAGTGTATCTTGAGGAGCCAAAACAATTTCAATGATTTTGTCAAAACCTATCAGAACACCGAACCAAGTAATTAAGTTTAGTTCAAACATCAAGAGACCTTCAGATGATTTTTTGAGTTTGGAAAAAAATGGTATTAATTGATTGAAATAAGAAGCTTCAATTTCAAAAAGATAGAAAATCAATTTAAAACAGTACAAGCCTAATTATAGTTTTTCTTTTGCTATAGAGTATACCACGAGTACTTCCTTGGACATTTTGTTTGAAACCCTTGGGTTTGAAAAACGTCAAAAAACACAATTGAGAATATAAAAACTACCGTCTCCACAACTGATCGGTATTTACTTGTCAAATCTGCCCAATCCATGGCCTAATTGACATATTGGCCCACACTTGTCGCCAATGTGTTTTCAGAAGGTAATCAGGTATATAAAACACTCTTCAATCTGTCTATCAAAGCTTCTTCACAGACATTACAAAGTTTGGATAAATTGTTTAAAATGGCAAATTAGCCTGAATACTTGATGAGGCCTAATTTTGTTGAAAGGTAATCACCCTAATCACAACTTTCTAAAATAAAGAAAATGATGAGCTCTGCAGACATCAAAATGCTAATTGCTTCCGTAAATTGTAAACTATGTTAATAATTGATAGTAGATCATCATGTTTGACCAAATTGGGTCCAAATCTATAGTCCCTTATATGAGGTATATTACAAAATATTTGGTACAACAAGTCTTTGTTACAACTCCAGTGTACTTTCTAATACTAATGAAAGTTTGGTGATGAAAAATCAATGTGCCACACCATTTTGTATGTGATGTCAAACATTTGATGGTTTTCATCACCAAGCCTGAGTAAATGATTAGATAATGCATTGGAATTAATGTATCACTGATCAATGAAGACTTGTGGCACCAAATATTTGGTATGGTAGAGGGTGAAAAACTATAGATAGGACTTTCAAAACTGACTAAAAGCATTTCAATGGTACAATTTAGTGAAAACTAGAGCCATAATCTAGTCATTCTACCAGAACCATGGATCACTTATCGAGGAGAGGTGAGCAAAGCATGTCTCTTTGGCTAAAATCCATCCCTGAACTTGTTAGATCGAAAAAATAAAAGCTTCCTAATTTCAAACAAATGATGGTAATTAAGTTACATTTGCTTGGTATGCTCCAAGGATATGCAGTAGGTATACAGGATATGGCGACATTACGGAGACACTTGTAAGTTGATATACACATTGGGTGAATTTAGACATGCTGTCTTAAAAGAAAGATCTGCAAGAGTGACAAGCTATTTAGGTCTGTCAATCGTAAGTATAGTCTGTATAGGAACTGGAAGTGGTTGGCGTGTGGGGGTGGGTGTGTGTGTGTGTGTGTGGAGGGGGGGGGGGACTCTTACAGGACATAGGTACTATGTGTATCCAATACCAACATTTTACAGACACATTATTAAATAGCTGTAGCTCAAGCAAGAGTGTTTTTGACTGACCAAAGCTACTGTGAAGGCACAAATACAAAAATACAATTCATGTATTTATTCAAAGCAAGCCACAAATCTATTTTTAGAGAGTTTTGAAACACTTTTATTAATAAAATCAGCATTTTGGACATTACAATAAGCATTTTGGACTTTACAATAAAGGTCATTGTATCTTTTAACCCCATCCCTTGTATGTAAGCCTAAACACTAGATATTAAAGTATTTCTTAGACATTTCATTTTGAAGGGTCTAAAAAGGAGCACACTGCTGCGAACAAGACTTTTTTCACTTGCCCATTCAATGTGAGTCCTAATCAAATATATATTTGGACTATTGTATTCTCTTCTACTGTGTTCTTTTGTATTTCATCTCCACAGTGAAAATTTGTATGATTTAACCCACTTAGAATGAAGAGACTCTAGTAAACACATCCCCTTTTTACTGAATACAAGTACATATGCTTAGCTCACCCCCATTAAATGGAAGGTTCTAAAAATGTTGGTTTTCCCAGATTCGAATCTGGGATCCCTCACTCCTAAACCAATGTCTATAACTTTTTTGGGGAATTCCCACAGCAGAAATGAGTTTGATAAAATGGGAATCTTTTCATATGTGTCACAGCAGTGAAATCTATGGCATGGAGTTAATCTATCTCAGTGAAATCACTATCTTATGTTCACAATTAAGTGTGAAGGGTTAAGTAATGAGATGGAGCCAAGCATTTCAAATTTGATTTTTTTGTAATTAAAAAAGTATCTATTACTCAACATAGCTTTGATTTCAGAGACAGTGAGGGCATTGTTGCAATTTATTTATCACTCAAAGACTTGAGTTATTCGACATTAAAATAAGTGCATTGGCAAAACATTCTTGTCAATTAAGTGTCCTGGAGTAACACTGTTAACAAAGATGTCACTTAGCACAGGTTAACATGTAGCATATATACATATTATACTTGGAGATTTCCTTCCAAAAAGGCAAGACCGCAGAATTATTATTCTAACATTCCTACAATTTAGAAAATAGAAAAGAACAGATTTTCCTGAAACTGTTATTTACTCCTTAGGCCAAAAAAAATAAAAAATTGCCCTCCACCGACCGACCCTATTTTTCAGCCCGACCCAAACTTTTTTTTATTGAAATTTTTTTTCTCTCAAAAATATGCAAAAACCTACCCAAAACTACAAAAAAAAAAGTTATATTTTTGGTTTTTTTCGATATTCAACCCTCAAAATGTTTAGAATGTCCCAAATCACTACAAGTGGTATTTGATTATTTTGATTTGGATGTCGTGGGGAAGTTGTGAAGGCTGGAGCGGCCGATCGACCTAGTGGTCGGTGGAAGTATATTGAAGAAAAAAAAAACAGACCGACAGACCCTCTCTGAAAAAAGCTGTGGAGGGCAACCAAACAATTTTTTTTTGGCCTTGGTACATTTTCTCATCCATGAAAAAATTGTGAAACGTTGTTGCAGTCAAATTGTCCAGATCATTTTCACAGGCTCTTCATATGCTACCTGCCTGGTGGACACCAGACATTACCATTAGTGTCCGGTTTGTCCATGTATGGTATATCCCATATCCAAGGCCGATCTGAAAAAAGAGAGGAAAAAATGGATACAAGTTGGGACCCATTTACAGAGAATTCACTAAATGTCTGCTGTTTAAGTTTGATGTGGCAATTGAAAGGTTAGCATGGGTACATTGTGGTACGATGGGGTATCAAAAAGTATAAAAAATTACCAAGAAGTGAAGGAGCTACATCAATGAACATTTGTCAGGATGGTCACTCTTGTACATTATGGTATAAAAATGATAAATGGCATTTATACTTTCTATACAGGTCAGATGTCAACAACATTCCTCAACTAACCAGATGAACTGCATGGAGAAATTAAAGATATGTGGCAAGATTAAATCCCTGCATTTGAAGGGTTACAGCCCAATAATTTTATGAATACACATCCAAAATTTAGATATACCATAGTATGATACCATAGTATAAGTTAGGGTCTCCTCTTTTCATTGATACCAAATTTATGGAAATCGGTCAAAGTATGACATCATAATGATGTAATAAAGCATGGCTGACCTGAAAATGTTGATTTTAGCGAAATACAATGTGGATGTTTTTTGGCTAAAGAGGACCTCCACAAAGTCGGTCTGTGAACAGTCAGTTTCAAGTGGGAGAAATGTGTTACTTTGCACAGTGGTTATGTATAGATGACTTAAGGGTTAAGTAGTAAAATTATGTTCCTGGCTGTATTTTTTCTTGGTGATCTTTAAAACTGTTTGATATCCCCTCGTACACAGGAAGGTTGAATTTTGAATGTCTAATCTCTGATTGCTCTTAGGGTGGTTGAACAATGTGTAAGTTGTCTCAGAAAATGCCTCATTAACTCTCATTGTATCTCAAGGCCAAAGGCATCGGGATACTCTTAATATTGAATGAAACTGGATAAATGTTATGTAAACAAGTTTATCTGAATGTCCAACTGGACATACAGCACATGCTGTCAAGGAAAATTCAAAAAAAGTCAAGGTAAATTCAAACTTGCTTTTTGGTGAAATAACGTGCAAATTCTATATTTCTAATGAAATGTTATACTATGTGATCTTAACATATGGTCACAATTACTCCTATATAACGGCTCTACAACCAATAATGAAGTTCGCCTATGGCATACTAATGATTTTTTAGCCATTTTGTATAACTTCTATCAGTCTACAGAGTGATGGACACAGTTTTGCAGAACAACCATCATTAAACGTTGTGACAAAATGGTAAAATAATCGTCACTACACTGTTTTTAGTCGGCAGTCGCACAAAGTATTGTGACAATAGCTTTAAGTCAACTGACATGTTAAGAACAATTCCCATTCATTTACAAACTGTAAGAACTGCACACAGAAGGGACATTACATTCCAGTTGACTTGGGGTAAATTAGCTCATTAAGAAGTTGATATAATAGGTGCTGATAATTAGTTAATGTATCCTAAACTGTGAATAATTTGTTTATTTTGATGTCCTTCAATACCAGGTATTTATCTGATGTCACTTATGATAAGATCACATGTAATCAGATAGTACTAGTTCAGATGTTGAATAGTTACTCAAAGCTTTCTTATTTATAAAACACCTGACTTGGTATTTCAATGGTAGAACAAAAACAAGAAATGTATTTAAAAAGGACAGTGTATCGCCAACTGTTACTGTCAATTTGTTTACCACATTCACACTCAAAAGCTCTAATGTTCAGTTGTCAATTTATTCAAGAAGAGTGCTAAAGATTGCAAAAAATATAAAATTTAGTTATGTTCTATATTAACTTGAATATTTGTTGACAAACCTACTTAATGAAACAGGTTTTTATTAGATATTCTAATCTTCAGCAAGTAAACAAGTATCGGTAACATAGTCAATTGTTTGCTACTTAGTTCCAGAAATAACCCCCCCCCCCCCCCCAATTCAGCACCAAACTCTTTCCCAATGATGTCATCATGTGTTTCTATCTGGGTATGACCCAGTATGTTACACCCCCCTCTTCCTAGTTTATAGGCATGCATTCGTACAAAAGTGATTCTTTGCAACTTGTTATGTCAGTGTTTGTGTAGTTTTGTACCTTTGTCCCTTCATTGCATATATTTTAAAAAAATTGTCGCTTTCAGTTGTTGTAGCGGGAAAGCTACATGATGTGGAGATAACCGTTGTCGACAAAAATAGAGATACATAAAGAGTTTCATATTCTTTCTTTAAACTTACGCTATGAAAACTACTATTACACTCATTTGCTTCCTCTCCTTGTCTCACTTTAATGACAGACATGAAATAGAACTGTATAATTTCTTCTCTTTCAGAATTTTTCCCAAGAACAACAATGAATACAATAATCAAAATATTTAGTTAAATGGAAAAATGACCAAAAAATAGCAGAGCTCGTCAAAGTTTAGGGAATTCTAGATGCACATCTGATGAGGGCGCTTTATATAAGGCCAAACAAATAAATTGTTTGGTTGTCCTCCAGAACTTTTTTTGAGCAATTGCGGGCAGGCGGAATTTTTTTTTTTTTTAGATTTTTTTTTTCAAATGTAAGTCAAAGTTACACCAAATTATGGCCTCTATTGAGATGCAAATAAGTATACTGAACCGAAAATCTCTTTATACAAGTTTTAAAACAGTATTAAAATGGAAGCAAAATGAAAACAACAACTTAAAAAATATTTTCAAAAAATCAAAATTCTCAAAGAAAAAAAAATTGGAAATCTGAAAATTGGTCGCAGTATACTTTTGTACAGTAAAAACTTTTTTTTTCCCCAGTTTGGAAAAATAGGGGCGGGTGGTCGAGGACAACCAAATAACTTTTTTTTTTGGCCTAACTCACCTTCTTTGGTATAGGGAACTAAGGGTACATCCCATGGTAAAGGGAATTCTAGCTGTGCATCTGATGAGGGCGCTTTATCACCTACTCTGAAGAACTTGCTCTCAGAATCCTGAAAACAATCAATAAAAATATGTCAAAAGGTAAGTCAATTATAATTCAAAAACTTAAATAGAGCATGGAAAGTGTAATTGGCCAAGTGTACACTGGCGGTCAAAAGTGTTTGCGCACAAAACCTTTGACCAGCCATATTTGAGAACCTTTCATCATTTACGTCATTTTTTCCTGATTTTATATTTTACATATAGAGATCTAAAGAACTCAATAGGAATTGCATTCACCGCATTTGAAAATATGGCGTGTTAAGCATACTGTATACTTTCTTCTGCACATTCAAAAACGGAGTTTAAATTCATAACTGCACATTTGTTGGAAAACTTATAACCTGAAAATGTTCTTTACGGTTGCATTGTGATAACGAGCATTGAATGATAAACTACATAGGTACATATCGAAAAGTATGTGTGCTGTAAATGTATATGGTCCAGGAAATCGACCATTTTTATGGCTATGGAAGATCAAATATCAGGGGAAACATGGATATTTATATTGGATACATATAGCACCTATAAAAAACATGAATTTTTATGAGTCTTGGTCGTTTGATATAATAATCAGGTTTTTGCCCGTATTTAAGAGTGCGCAAACACTTATGACCGCCAGTGTATCCTGCAAAATCATTGCAAAATGAGGCAGCAGGCTGCATATCACTACCTCTTGTCATCCCTTGCACCAATTTGTCTCAGATCTGATTCTGGGTCAAAATTGTTGGTCTTTGGAAAATGATTTGTATGTCATTCAACTCAAATTGAACCAGTAATTTATTCATTTCTATTGACTTGGAACTTGGGTTAGGACAAGATATGAATTCTGGTTATCTATACATCCCCTCAAGTTTTTCCAGAGAGGGGGGGGGGGGGAATTACATTGATGGAAGGTATGGATATGTGCCACCCTCAAGACCCCTTTTCAAACCAACTCTCCCGCTGCCCAAGATGCCCATTTCAAGATTACTTCAGTTCTGAAGACCCCATTTATCAACAAAAATGGATCGAAAGTGTGTTTTTTAAAGTTTTCAACCTAATTTTTACCAATTTTTAGCTCCAATAGTCATAATTTTACAGGAAAAAAGCAGTTCCTGAGACCTCAATTCGGAGAAAAATCAGTTCCATAGATCCTATTTTTGACAAAAAATCAGTTCCGCAAGTTTAGTTTGATAACCTGTGCGGCACATACCTACCAAAATTTTTTTGAGTATCCCCCCGTTTTTTTTCCCTGTTACATTAAATGCAAAAGCAACTGACCAAAGGCATTTGAGAGAAAATTATCTTCTTAACAATTGTTGCAGTTATTTGATCAAACAAATGGGTGTACAGCCTAAGGTGGGGTAGGGTATGCTGCCAAAGTTGAATATAGGGGTTGTTGGGGTCTATAAAATCTTTAGTTGCCATTTAAAAAAAAAATAGAATCTGCAGACTATGAAGCTGAAAGTTGTAGAACATGTTAGAACTACTATTCCCTTTCCTTATGATGAACCTGATGTAAAATCCAAATTTTTTTTAATTACGACCAATTTCCTAAATCATGATTTTCAGATCTGGTACTTTGTGATGTCGTAATTACCTAACGCCTTGACCTAATGCAATGATTTTGGTATATATGAATAGGAGAGGACCATTATATCCATTGATAGCAAAACCAAGTTTACCGGGGGATCAGTTTTAAAAAAATAGTTTCGTACATCATCCATATTTGTAGGCATATTACAAAAATTAGCCAGGTTAAAAGAGAGATAATAATAGCTAGGTTGCGCAAACTGTCGTTCGGTCAAACCGAACGGAAAACAGCCTCATAATCTTTTGTTATTCATGAATATTTGCATGGGTAACTCATGAATAACAAAAGAATTTATGTTCGGTTTGACAGAACGACAGTTTGCGCAACCTAGCTAATGATGACTATTGGACGATTAGAATAAAATCAATAAATTAATCAAAATCTTCAGATTTGTTCACTGTCCAGTATCTATGCATAATAAATCTATTGTTTTAGCAGGAATATTGAAATATCATTATTTCCATATCCTTCCTGACAATGAAATTGAAAACAAAAGCACAAAAATATTTCGACCCACCATGAACAGAGCCATGCTAAGCAGAGAAATTGGCAATCAAGAAAATTGCTTGGCAAATATTAGCTGAGAAAACATTTATCATTCTAGTAGGCATGTTATCTACCACTGACTCAATCTTTTTGTGGCATTTCAACACCGTAGTTGGGTTTAATTTAATTTGGAACTGATTGGAGAAAATGGGGGGAAAACCTTGTAAGTTATGTGTTCAATTTGCGACAGACATAAATTAACTTAAAGTAAATGTGTGTTTAGTAGGATTGCGCCGTTGATTATCAGCATAAAAACCAACAAAATCTAAACCTGATTTTTCTGTAGTAAATCAAACTGGCAAACCATACATTCAACCAACACTACCTTCCAGGTCGAATTGGTTGATAAGTATATTTTTTAAAAGTATTTCTTTTTAAAATTTCAAAACCTGTGAAGGTCTTTCATTCTTTAAAGATTATTCCTTTGCCAAAATGATACCATGGAAAAGCATGAAATCTGTAACATTCTGAATATAATTTTCATCCAACAAGATTAATTTTGTTACTTTTAAAAATGTTGTCAATATGGACAATCTCGGTCTGTCCAAATGTTTTTAACTTTATTTGAACGTGACTTTGTGAAAAAAATAAAAAAATAATTTTCCCACAGCTGTCAAAAAAAAAAAAACGCACCTAGAAATAAGGACATGGGCCGCAGATAAGCTATGCGACAAAATAAGTTATATTGAAGTGGGTTGAGCTCAGTGTGGATTTTGGACAATAATTTTTCATTTGAAAAATGTTAAACATTTTCTTCAGCTCTAAAAGAGAAGATACGGACATTTGAAATTTTGAGGTTTGTATAATCTAATATATACAAGGCATTTTTAAATTGGCTTTCCTTCCCTTGCAATTTAAACTATATATTCAATATTGATGCATATGATAGACTATATAATGATAAATCAAGAATTTTGAAGGTTCAAACAGCACCCATTAATTATGCAAATGAGGTACTGGATTAGCATATTTTTGACTCCCCTGATCAAGTTTTATCAAAATTTCTGATCTTTAAACTAGATTAGATTGAAAAAGTGTCAACCAAAAGATTATACAAAATGTTCACACACATAAATCAGGCTGACATAAGGTTTTCTTTACGATTTTATCGGACAACCTAAAAACCGTGGTCGGTTGGGTACTAAAAACAGTGGTGCTTCATTAATTGATCACCTTATTGATTACATTCTATATTTTTAAGAGACATAGGAGGAAGTATTCTGTAACTGAAGGTAAAGGACATTTGCAGTAAACAATCAACAACATATTGACAAATGGTCTGCAAAACTGATATAACAAAGTCATTCAACCCAGTTAATAAAAATTATTGTAAATAAGGGTCTAATTAATTAAGAAAGTGTCAATTTCTATGCAATAATTAAGGTAAATATTCCCCAGACCTAGTTCAATTATTGGCACAATTGTAATTGGTATCAATTATGTATCGGTGATTAAATGCCATAGATATAGCAATAGATAGGCTGGTGACTGGTTAGAGCAAAATCAGCCATGTTGAACTTTAACAATTAAAAAATGGTTTTATGCCTGAAAACTAAGTGAATGAAAGAGGAAAATGATTGCAAATTTATTTCATTTGGCTTGATAGGAAATCTTAATTATATCAATTTACTTGCATAATGGATGAAACATATTTTGTTTTATTTCAACTTTTTATTTGGACTACACAGCATGAGTCAAAATGAAGTTGACCGAGATTCAAAACTGTATAACAAAAGAACTACTGATATTTGTTAAGCACCTTGGAAATGTGCAGACTCTTAGTTGGGTCATCTGAAGGACTCCTGTGACCGTGGAGAGCGGAGGTTGGTTTCTCGATGGATTTGTCTTCTTTGAAGGTTAATTAACAAAACTAGCGAGGGTGCCTCTTCCAAAAGTGTGGGGAATTTCCGTGGGGGGCCAAAATCCAAAATGGCCACCGTCGGCCATTTTGAAATTTGGTTTTTCAACAGTTTGGCCTACAGCACTGATCAAGATGTGTATTATGGGGTTTTAAGGGTCAAGGAATCCATATTTAACATCAGTTTTACTATTTGACCTCGTTTTGACCTTCAAATCCAATATGGCTGCCATCGGCCATCTTGAAAATGAGGTTTTCACTAGTTTGACCTATAGACCTTATCAGCATGTGCTTTTCATGGTTTTTAGGGTCAAGGAACTCATATTTGAAGTCATTTTTATAATTTGACCCCATTTTGACCTTCAAATTAAAGATGGCCCCAAGCGAGATATCCAAGATGGCGGCCAAAAGTCCCGCCAAAACACTTTATTTTCATTATAATCGCCTAAAATTATCTTTTAAAACATTTTATGTTCAAAATTATTATTGGAATATGGCTTCTGGAGTTATAACAAATACATCTGACTCCAAATTATGTCATTTGCACATTTCAATTTCAAAATGGCCGTCAAGATTGGCGCCAAACTAGCTGATTTTTATCAAAATCTACCAAAACAGCCTTTGAAATGCTTTATATATCATAAATACTCAACAGGAAATATCATTTAGGCATACAACAAGATCATATGCCCCTAATTGTATTGTAAACTGGTACAAAAGTCAAATGGCATCTGTTCTGAAATCCAAGATGGCTGCCAAAATATTTTTTTTGGGAAAAATGGGTCAGAGGCTCTTCAAAACAGTATCAAAAAACCAAAATGTTCTAAAAAATCACTGGAAATGGCTACATAGGTAATAATAGGAGCATTTCTTCCTAAATAAGGGTGTTAATATATTCTTCAAATCCAATATAGAGCCTGTACTGAGATCAAAAATTGACGTCAAAATACGATTTTAGGCACACAAATTGGTAAAAATGACTTTGAAGCAGTATAAAAAAGTACCAAATGTTCAAAATAATTGATATAAAAATGGCTTTGAGGATAATTAAAAGATCATTTCTTCCAAAATAAGGGTGTTTGCATGTTTCAAACTCTGTCCTGTTATTCAAAATGAATGCCAAAATACAATTTCATGCAGAAAAATGGGTTAAGAGCCGTTTAAAAACTCAACTGGCGGTTGTCTGTCGCTCCTGGCCGGTTGGCTATTGTTTATTTTGGTTGAATGGACCAGAACTGGCAGGCAACTGCCTGTTGAGTTTTGAAGCGATCCCTGAAAGTGACTTTGAACTGTATCAAAAATGTTCAAAGTAATCCATGGAAAACGGCTTTGAAAATAACTATGGGAGCATTTCTACCAAAATAAGTTTGTTAACATGTCTCATATTCAATATTAATGATGTTTCAAAGTTTATTATATCCATTTTAGTACGGTACATAAAATTGTATTTTTGTGGAAATTTTGGATAACAGTATAGGCTCTATAATAGATTTTAAACCTGTAAACAACATTATATAGGAAGAAATAAAATAAATCTGACCATCTGACAGATGATCCTCATGGAAAGCATTGCTAGATACTGATGAGGCTATCCTCTATAAATAGTTATTACTTTGAACATTAAGGTGTTTTTGACACTGTTTCAAAGTCACTTTCAGGGGCTACTTCAAAACTCAACGAGTGGTTGCCTGCCAGTTCTGGCCGGTTCA
>JXSR01S010306.1:24604-36942 GCA_000969725.1 Ophiothrix spiculata
GCTGCGATATCATTGAAGGGCATTGGCAAAATATTGCGGGATACTTTGGAGAGCAGAACCTTAATCTCGATGTACTGACAATAATATAAATATTTTTTGTCTCTTGTAATGAATATGATGGCATTCATTAGCGTGTTAAATATAACACTGCTCTACACTCGTCAGTTTACAATTTTTGGTCGCTTGAAGGAGTATGGTCCGATTTTTCAAACTATAGTTTTCAGTGTCATATGAAAGGTGACTACTGAAAAAGTTTTGAATTTCAGCTGAATCAAAGCAATTTGGTACAAAAATCTCAAAAAAGTTTGTAAAAAAGTTATGCATTTGGACCATGCTTCTTTTAAAGTGTGGTGATCTGAGCACTCAGACCAGTGTTTACTTTCAGACTCATTTAACCATCTTCAATATGTTGTTATTGTTATTAATGCAGCTTCTTTGTTTTGTATTTTAGACTATGGTCACAATACTTCGTACAAACAGTGTTTAGTCCGTCTAGAAGGACCTCAAGCATCAAGCTACGCGTTCGCTTAGCTTGCTGCCGTTGATCCTACTAGACAGACTAAACACTGTTCGTAACTGTTAGTACGAAGTATTGTGACCAAAGTCTTACTGATGGTAAAGGGGATTTTGCATATTGCTATTTAAGCATGCATGGCCAGAAATAATGATGGAAGTTCTGTCTCTGTTGTCAAGCATGCTTACATGGCAATATCCAAGCACCCTCCAACCCTTGGATATTTATGTGTTTTGTGTTTTATTTCTAAACAAAGAAGATAACATTGTGTTTAATGTTTTAACTGAAATATTTTTCCAGATTGTTTTTGTATATTGTATAATATAATATTTGTTTGTACTATTTTATAATTTTGAAAATGAATGATGACAATTTCTATGTGTTTATTTTATTTGCTGATTGGTTATTTTGACTATTTATGATATCAGTGAGGAAGTTGTATTCAAAGATAAAGGTTGGATGACTATAATTGTTTTCATAATTGACATCTTTCATTTGGGGGGTGTCACTTGTATGTGTACACATGCGTGAACTAAAATTCATAGAAAAAGAGGTCATTTTTGTGAGAGCCAAGAAATTGTGTTAGGGGATTAATACTGATTTTAAAAGGGGGGGGGGGTTGTTTTTTTTCAAAACAGAAACACTAAGGAGTATTTTGAAAATCTGATCATGCATGTGTTCATAAATATATACGAGTGCCCCCCCCCCCCCTCGGGTCAGTTCTAAATTCTGTAATCACTTATACATGTATGGAATAGGCATGAATGTATTTGACCTGGAACAAATTACCACTTCACCATTTCTTTACTTTGTTTGGTGCTTAATCAAAATCTTTATTCACAATTTTTCTGCTCATATTAGGAAAGCAGGTCTTAACTAATTTGGATTATTCAAAAGCAAATTGCAAAAGTTGCCTTTTGATTTCTGAAACATTTGTCGAAATCCACATGCATCTCGTTTCATGACACTGACAACACCATGTTTTTCTCTCTAGATATTGGATATTTCTTCCTACTGGTGAACAAGATATAGATTGAATATTTCTTTCTACCGGAGAACAAAATATAGATTGGTATTTCATCACTAATAAAACAAAATATTCAATGTTTGGTCTAAAGAAAAACAGGGTGTTATCAGATTCACCAAATAAGATAAAGTAGGTTGAGACAAGTCATGTGAGTGCAAGAGTGTCGTATCTGCAATAGCTGCCATTTGTCATAAACTTTGATTGCACACTGCATAATCTCCAGTTTTGGGTCAGTGGTTCTTGTAATGGTTCTTCAGCTGACACCATTTCAAGGACCACTGACATATGACAGTGAAATTTTGAGGATTTTTCACATTCTTGTGACAAGTTATAAAATAAATATAACATAGGGCAGCCATTGCAGAAACGACTTTCTTGCACATGGCGAAGTGACCTGTTTCGATGTGGCGAGTCTCAAATTTTCATACTCTCTGTAATACCGAGTTGCAATGTATCTCAAAAGATATCAGGACCTTCCCAGCATGCATTTCCCCTAGATGGGATTTTTTATGTACAAGAAATCTTCCCATCATGCATTTCCCTATGGGATTTTTTTTGGTACAGGAAATTGTTTCAAGCTTTAGTGATGAATTTTGCACAAAATGCAACCGGTAATAATTTAGGGTAGTTTCAACACCAAAGCTTAAAACAATATCCTGTACAAAAAATCCATTGGAAACAAGGCATAACGGGGAGGTCAAGATATTTTCTTTTGTGTATCTCTATCTGAACAGCTTAAAATTTATGCAGATGCATCTGATGGAAAATGAAAATGCAACCATCTTTATCAATTATTTTTTGACTTCATCATTTTCTCAAGCACACCAAATACAGGCAAAAAAATTGGCTCTTTCATCTGATAACCCACCCCCACACCTTTGCTATCCAAAATCTTTGAAGGAGCACCTAAATTTTTGAAGGAGCACCTACATATACCATGTCAGGTCGGTGGAACTCACAATTCGGATACGTATCTGAAAATTCTGATACCCGTATCTGAATTTGGATTTAAAACAGCTGAAACAGGATATCATCATTTGCCATCTAAATTTTTGGCCAAATAATTTTGCCTTCTGTGATAAGGAGCTATCAGGACATGTTTCGAAGCTGTCCTGCTGGAATTGCACAGATGGAAATGACAGTTCCACAGATAGATTTATCATAAATGCAAGAAAGATGTTCTACATGTACTTGCCAGCTTGCGCTATCGATTTGTTTCCTGCGCCACAACAGGCGTATCAGAATTCGGATACCCCTCCATATCCTTATTCTGATACGGGTATCACAATTTGATACAAAATGTACGTGGGTATCCAAATTCGGATACGTATCCGAATTGTGAGTTCCGCCGAACTGATATGCCATGTCAATTTGATAACACCCTTTCCCCTGGGTTTGGTTAGCCTATATCTGACCTAATTTCTAAATTTAACCATAATTGGATTTTAGGAAGTACTACTACACAACAGTATCACGAATAATGTAAGTTATATACGAGAATGTCCAGTATAGTAATTTATTGAATTAAGTACTTTTTTATAACAAATGTTATGAGAGTAATAAACCAATCACCAGCGAGAGTATTCAAATGAATCATGCTAGTCTTTTGCTATTTCTTTGATTTGATCACCTTAATTTATCATGCGAGAGCAAAAAAGTTGTATTTGCAATGGCTGCCATGTGTTATATATATTTATTTGTCACTAGCATGCACAAAATCTCTCAAACAGAGATGCCACATTTCAGAAGAAATTCAGAATTTTTCAATTGGTGTAAGCCCAAATTTAGATTTTTTTATTGGTTGTTTCGTGTACAAAGGTATAGGCAATTTTGGTTTCTCACATTCTTTTGTAGTATTTCAGATTTTTTGAACTCCAATGAGTGGCATCTCTGCTCAAAATGTCTCAAGAGCCACTGACACAAGACTGGGCAATCTACAGTGCAATTCAAATTTATGTAAAATGGCAGCTATTGCAGATGCGACTTTGTTGCAGTTACTTGACCAATTGTTTTTATCAGATCAGCTTCAAACAAATCCGGAGGTACAATAACCCTCCTCCATGAGCGGCAACAAAATGAGTACTGGTCCTCACTTTCTGATACCAATTTGTGATTGGTATCAATACCAATGACGGCAAAGCAGATGAGTTGTATGACTAATAATGGTTTGAAAAAAGGTCACATTTGGCAAAAAATACAGTATGTGTGCGCAAGCAGTGATCATTTTTGTCTCGCCTGAAAATTTTTCAGAAGAGACATACCATTCCTTAAAACTGTCTGCCGTCCGCATTTCTTGTCCGGAGCAAATCTCGGAAACCGTATGCCCTATGTTGATGATATTTGGTGAGTGGGTAGGGTTAGAGCTGAACTGGCATGCGTACAATTTGAACGCAAACTATGCATATGAAGTACCTAATTTGCATAATTGTCCCCGCCGAACGAGTTCGGGATGGGGACTATAAAATGAGCTCCGTCCGTGTGTCTGTGCGTCGGGGAGTCTGTGTGTCTGTGTGTCCGTGATGAAAATGTTAACCCAAATGTTAACCTGCCTCTATCGCCGGGACTGTAAGACCTACGGTAACGAAACTTGGTGACATGAAGGGTCTCGGGATATACTTGCGCTGCGCACCTTTTTGGGGGTGTGGTCAAGGTCATTCAAGGTCAAAAGGTCAT
Organism: Ophiothrix spiculata; assembly: GCA_000969725.1. Lineage (NCBI taxonomy): Eukaryota > Metazoa > Echinodermata > Ophiuroidea > Amphilepidida > Ophiotrichidae > Ophiothrix > Ophiothrix spiculata. The sequence goes on from JXSR01S010306.1 coordinate 28,819, forward strand.
TTGAGGTCAAATCTCAAAAATGTTCAAAAAGTTGACCTGAGGTCATCCGAGGTCATTTCAAGGTCACGGCTATAAATCATTAACCCTGGACCCTATATAGATTAAATTTGGACCACGGATAGCTCTTGACCCAAGGTCAAGGCCAGTCAAGGTCAAAAGGTCATTTGAGGTCAAATTTTCAAAAATGTTCAAAAAGTTGACCAGAGGTCATCCGAGGTCATTTCAAGCTCACAGCTATAACTCATGAACCCTTGACCCTACATGGATTTAATTTGGACCATGGATAGCTCTTGACCCAATTACTGATCTCCACACTCGGCGGGGATATATTTTACGCATCGCGTAAACCAGCATTCTACTTGTTTATGCATGATTTGGTATTTTTAGTATATCTCCTAAACCATAAGGGCTATGGTAATGAAACTTTGTGACATGAAGGGGTTCGGGATTAGCACACGCGCCGCACCTTTTTTGGGGGTGCGGTGAAGGTCATTCAAGGTCAAAAGGTCATTTGAGGTCAAAAGGTCATTTTGAGGTCAAGCTCATAACTCATTAACCCCTGACCTCACATGACCATAGAAAGTACTTGACCCAAGGTCAAGGTCAGTCAAGGTCAAAATGTCATCTGAGGTCAAATTTCCAAAATTGTTCAAAAAGTTGTCATGAGGTCATCCGAGGTCATTTTGAGGTCAAGCTCATAACTCATTAACCCCTGACCCCACATGGATTAAACTTAGACCATAGAAAGTACTTGACCCAAGGTCAAGGTTAGTCCAGGTCAAAAGGTCATCTGAGGTCAAATTTCCAAAATTGTTCAAAAAATTGACATGAGGTCATCCAAGGTCATTTTGAGGTCAAGTTCATAACTCATGAACACCTGACCCCACATGGATTGACCATAGAAAGTACTTGACCCAACGTCAAGGTCAAAAGGTCATCTGGGGTCAAATTTCCAAAATTGTTCAAAAAAGTTGACCTGAGGGCATCCAAGGTCATTTTGAGGTCAAGGTCATACATAACTCATGAACCCCTGACTTAGACCATAGTGCTTGATTACCAAATCTGAGGGAATTAACAAGCACTGAATAATTTATGTAGCAATCAATTAAGAAAGCGCTCAATACGCATACCCTACTCCTACCCTATCCTATTCCACCCCACAACTGAATGATTATGATTAAGAAGGCGATCAATTCAGTAGGCAGTCGATACGCAGGCGCAGGCGAGACTACTGGTTCTCGAACCATGCTTGTTAAATACCCAGCCACAAAATGAACAGACATTGAACAGTGTAAAGGAGTCAATGTAAATCTATGCTGAGAAGCTGTAATAACCTTTGCCAAGCTTTTCCCCATGCAGTGAGGTGATCTTTCTCCTAGTGCTGTCATGTTGGCTTGGATTTACCTCCTTGAAATAAGTGAACTGCTGTCTTGGCGACAAGTAGTCAGCATTACACTTTTGTGTTTTGTTGTTTAAGCCTTGTTATGTATTTTACATTTAAAAAAAGGATATTTGAGGTTCAGAAATATCACACCATGTATAAAAATTATGTAAAAGTAATTGATAAAAAATTGCATTGCCTATACATAATTATCAGATATGTACAAAAGATCTCATTCTGAAACAAGTATAGGTCCCTTCCAATGAATTCAGATGAGAGAAATGATGCAAAATATCACGTACTCCTTCTTTTTAATGGACAGTCTTAAAATAGTTGGATGGAAAATTTGAAGTCATGTATTAGATACTGAAGTCTTAAGCAAAATGGAATTATATAGCCTTAGCTGTCCTTGATGCCTTCAGCTAACACCTATTATATTCAAAGTTTTGAGGTGTCAAATGCCCAACAAAGCCACTCATCTCTGATTTCTCCAGATACAGATAAAGTGCAAAATATAAGGTTGGTCCAAACTGAGATCATTTTTATAGTCAAATCTGGATCACAATAGTATGGACCACATTCTCCAAGTTGACAAAATCCATTTTGAGCAAGCTCCAATTTGCAACTGATCCAAGCTTGATCCACCAGATCATTCTAAAAATGCAAACATTTCCGTTGTCCATTTTTTTTACCCACAGTTCAAATTGAGATAGTTTCAGCAGCGAGGTGCAAGTTTCAGATATCATGACCAGACAAACTTTGCTGTAACGTATAGAGTCATAAGAACAGTGCTGACGGATGGAGTTGTAAAGCTACCACTGGAGTGTGTGGACTGATAGGCTGAAAGTATAGAAGAAAAAACATGCATAAAAAGAAAATATTCACAATAATAGGCCTTCACTATGTCTCTAAATGCAAAAGAATGAGGAAAAAACACTAAATTCCCACTCACTCATTTAAGAGCATGAAATTACACCAAGCAAGCAAGTGGCATGGTCTGTCTCCCTTATAAAAAAGAATGAAATCTGCTGCAGCTCAACAATGTACTTAATCTCGTTCAAAAAATAGACATTTTTCGCACAAACCATGGGCTCACTAGATACTTTGGGCTTATAACTTATTAGCAAAACTGTTTATCTTACCTCCTCCCTCCTTTGGTGCAACTGTTGGAAAATAAGACGAATGTAAAATATGATTAGAAGGCATGGTCATCTTAAACAAACAATTCTATATTTATCTACTGAACTTTCTCATTGTTTTACTATTTTTGAATGGGCAACTTAAGAAAAAAATTACTTCATATAAAACAGTCTTCGAGTGTCTAGTAAAGTCGCATTTGAAAGTGACGGGCCGTGTATGGCACCGACCTCAGATGTAATTAACTTCCGATAGTAGACTAAATAACGAAAAAAGGTCTTTCACTGTTTACAGGTGTTTCCAAACAGTCCCCTTTTTAGGTCCCTTTGTTCAAAAAACGTTTTTCACCGAATTGTGTCCGTAATTGCCCCCCTCCCCCTGTCAGGATTTTGGTTATCCACTGAAGTATTATAATGATTCTTTGGCATAGCCATAATAGTGGGTGTTCCCCAGAGGTTTTGCAAATCATATAGCACTGTTGATTAAAAATGGGTCATACATCGAGAAAGCATATTGTCATCATGTGAGAGCAACATGTGGAAAATAATTTGAGTCATTCGGTAGGCCGAAACGTTTTGAAAATGGTCAATGTTGCCGCACATCCAAGTCGCATCTAGAAATTGCACCCCCGGGCTGCACCACATGTTTCCCACATGTAAACCCTACTGAAAACACCACAAGGCCTATAAAGTCATAATTATAAGCAAAAATCAGTCGTACCTTCTACTGTAATTTGTTCGTGTTTGAAACCTTCTGGATTCCTAAATTGACACCTGTACACTCCAACAGTGCTGTTAGTCACTTGTGAGATCTCTAGAATCGAGTATGTCGTCTCCTCGTACGGGTCCACGTCTTCTGTAGGGAGCTGGTGGGTTACTGACCACTTGTATCCGTCATTCCCATTGCTGCAGATAGGGTTAAAAAAATTGTAATCTGAATCAACTATGATTGATGTATAATCTGAGTGACGAAGGCAACTTGTGTTGTGTAACCACTTTACCTGGACTCGCCGAGTATACACTGTATGCAGCGCGCGCCCCAAGGAGGAACATTCGCACAGGGGACCAACGGCTTAACGTGACTTCCGAACCACTGAGCAAGTAGATTAAAGTTTCTTGCCCAATGAAACAAGGAGACGTGGTCTGACCATCAAGCTTAAAAGGTGCAGGTCCGACCGGGGCTCGAACCCTTAACCTCTGTAGGGCCTATGCTCTAACCGTTCGGCCACGCTCCCCTCAGAAGGGCTATATCATCGAAGTGACCACTTGCACAACATGATATGATATAGAGAATGAGGGTCATATGTCATCCATATACGTCCTTTTATATATTCGTTAAGTAAGGGTTGGTACATGCGCTTGTTAAGCAGAATAGTCTCTATGCATACTATATAAAATCATCCATGTAAACTACAAAAGCAGACGCCCGCTTTGGATACCCATTAATAATCTAGTTAAGGTAAGTGGTGGAATCAGAATGACCAATCTACACATTACAATCATCCGTTCCGAATATCATCTGTCTATGAAATGACAGAAGAATCGGAATGGCAAACCGTATGCAATCATAGAGCAAGATACAATTAATGTGAACCCGGGATGTGAACTTCAAAACGGGCGTTCATTTCACTTATCTGGGTATTTCAGTTCAGTGTTCCGCATATTATTCCATCATCCAGATAAACTACCAAAACGGACGTCACGCATTAAAATTATTGGAATGACCACTCCATATAAAATCCAAGTAAGACTGGACCAAAACGAACGCTCACATGCCAAGTTCCAACCGAAATCATTCAACCCCGCCTAGCCTACTGGCTAGCTCTCAAACGTAGTGCATACTGCCGGTCTCCCGTATATAAAACTTTTGAACTTTTACGATTAACCTACATCAAATGCATGACCTATTACCAAATGTCTGTCATCGCTTTACAAATTAGTTTTACTTGAAATTCAAGACCCGGATTCTTTGACGAGAAACCTAAAATGGTCTCTTCTTTTCGGTGGTTTAAACTTAAGAATTTATTCACACATGCAATATAAAAACAACCACCAACACTACACATGCAAAACACAATTGGCACGACTTTCCGGTTTAGGAAAGCGGACCTCGTCTTCCCTTGCCTCATGACTGCTAGGTACCAGGGACCAAGATTCCTTTTTCACGGGACACACTTTAATAGAATGGAAGTATAGTTGAGTTGCTTAAGGACACTACATTCGCTAATTATGATCGCACTCTCGACCGTCACTGCCCGATGATTAAAAAATGAACATGATGAAACTTTGTATGGCTACTTACAATAATTCCCTGACATCTCCTGATTCCTCATCTTCTAAGAACCACTGGACGTCACTTGAAAATGACCTCGGATGCGCCATAGATTTACATATCAGCGATACTTCGGCACCGACTTTCGCTTTGACGATGGAGAAATCACCGAGTAATGCTTCTACGGTTGGTGCATCTGATTGGAAAGCAAAATGATACCGAGTGATAAACTTTTAATATTATTGGGAGTCATAAAAATACAGAGGATGTATAGGCTATGTAAATTATGTGCTATGGCTTTGCAGGTCTGCGACAAATATACCAAGGAAAATTGACAGGTATTAGCTGACCACCGTGTCCCAAGTAAGTGAGTTCCATTTCACTCTAAACATCATTCAAGGTCCAGCGGTAACCTCCTGCATCTACATTTAGAAAAAAACGAAGCGAGTAAAAATGTCACCCTACTTGATACGTAATGTATTAAGTAGGATGAAATTAACCTATGAACGTTGTACTAATCTTCCGGCTATGAAGTCTATACATTTATCCCCAACTTTAAGGTGTCATCGACATACGGTCTTCGAGGTATCATCGACATACCGTAACACCAATTGGGCATGTTTTTTTTTGTCATGCTTGTGCTTGCAATACATTTTGATAAAATCCCGACCTCCTGGGATATCTTCCAGCTATGAAGTCTATTCTGTCACAACTAAAATGTCATCGACATAGCGTCTCTGACGTGTCATCGACATACCGTGCACCAATTTGGGCGTATTGTTGTCTTATACTTACAATGCATTCTGATAAAGCTAGTTCTCCTTGCATTTAAGTCGCCCTCCTGTTCTCCATTTGAAGCGATGCATTCATATTCCCCTCGATCCTCTAGCTGTATGGAACGTATATCTAATATCTGACTTTGTTTATAACTACCCATGATCCCATTTGGTAGGATGTGGTTTGGACGAGAGTGTCGCCATATTACTGTTGGTACAGGGCTACCTGACGTTAAGCATTGCAGCCGTACATTGTCCCCTACTTGGGCTGTTTGTAAGCCTGTTATCATTGTGATATTCGGCCTTGCTGGAAAGAAAACGATAAGAGCAGATATCCGTCAACAACACTGTTAATGTCATATTCCTTTTATCCGTTTGCGGTGCGGTTGTCGTGCGTTTTGCACTGTAAGGGTACTGGTACATTGTATAATGTAAAGCGCACGATTGAATGGTATCAGGACTTGATTTATACAACTACCAGTACCCTTACAGAGCAAAATGCGCCGCAACTGCATCGCAAACGGATAAAAGGAATCTGTAAGTGACTTCAAAATAATGATAATACAAGGCCTTTAGAGGCTTTTCTTTTGGTTTAGTAGACTATATTGCTGGTATTCACGCTGATGGCACGCACTGACTTTGTCCACGCTTTTTAAAGAATCTGCGACACTTTGTCATGCAGACGATTGTAAGCATAAATCGCCTGGACCTTCTTACCCCTCTGGTGGCTTTTAGCGGTTCAAGTATACATAGTGCCGTTTTAAAATCTATGGTTTATGGAGTCATGGTTTAGCTTTAGGTAATGTGACGTGTGTAAAACGTGGTTTAGCTATTAAACGTGTGTAAAACAGCAAGACTAATAAGCAAGAAAAAATACCCCTTATTAAAGACGTCGGTTTGACTGACAGTTTCCCGTCGGGTCCGGGTGTCAGGCTAATAGTTGAAGGACAGGGTTAGAGTTAGGGTTGGGGCTTCGGAATAACGGAGAGTGATCTATAACTTCTAATTGAAAACAATAGATATTTGAGATGCACAGATCATGAATATGTTCAAACTTACTGGTTACTAACAGTTGTATTCTATCCCTGAGTCCATCCGGAACCTCACAAGAAAAATTGCCTTCATCCTTCAGACGTACATTCTGTATCGTAAGCGTGTACTCAAAATCTCCGTTCCTCGCTCTGGACTCTTCTATCCTATATCTAGCCTTCTCTGAGGCTAATAATTGTGTTTTGTAGGACAATGCACCATTGTTTTCGCTACTCCATATAGCCCAACTGAAGTCCGATTCTAGTCCTTTTACGGTACATCTAAGGCCAATGTCATCGCCGTCTGTAACACGAAGTTCTTTCACATTATCCTGCGAATGTATCATAGTAAATATATTTATAATATTATGAAGTGCCTTGCAGATTTAACTGCAGGGCTGGGTTCTTCAGGGACGTACCTCTAATTTCTTTTCCCACGGTTGCCCCTCCATTTCCACCCACATAGACACCCGGAACTGCACATGGACCCCTAACAAGCCCGTAGCCAGGGGTGCGTTGGGGGCGTCGCACCCCCAAATTTGACAATGTGCAAAAAAGGTCCACAAAAATTTCCTAAATATCCACCAAAAGAACACCCAAAGCACCAAAAACACGTAAATGTAGGTCGTTTTTTATTAAAATTCTACACAAAATGCTTGGACAACGGCTAACCCCTCCTTTTTTCTTTATCAATAATAAAGCCACTAAAATTAGTTTAGGATCGACCAAACGAAAAATTTTCCTCCAAAGGTCCACTTTTTAAAAATCCGCACCCCCTTGAAAAAATCCTGGCTACGGGCCTGCCCTAATGTATTTTTAAGACACCCGAAAAATGTTGGGATTAGTTGGGGTCTCTCGGATTAGATAGAATATTCTGGTAGGGTGCGTTTCATGGGTCTGATTGATCTATGAGTGAGGTTGGAACGATTTTATAGAGAGCTCACAAAAAAAAATTCTGCTTCGTGACGATATGCATCGATCGATGCCCATCGACGCGCAGTCTTCACACGCATAAGGAATAGCGCGTGTTAAAGACTGCGTGTCGATGGGCATCGATCGATGCATATCGACAGACTCTGAATCCACCATGATAAAGCCCTGAAAAATGAATCACCTGATTTTGTATACGTGTGTAAGCTTGTTTTTCTCTCTCATTTTGTCCTAAACTCCACATCTGCAGCCATTTTTTGTTTGGGACCCCATTGGCAATAAGCTTGTACACGAAGCCAGACTTTTATGGGCAATTCTTGCATGCAATTTATAATGGTATGTGGTGTGTAGGACTGCAGGTCATTCCAATCCTGGATGACTTGTTTATAGTTTTTCATTTTTTGTGTATATTATAGTATCATATTTTGTCCTGTATTTTTGTATTGATATGTATGCAAAAAAACCCAAACATGTTGCGCTGGAAAGCAGGGTTCGTGTAGTGTTTTTGACCAACCCACCAGTGTAACGACGCCCAACCACACCCAATCAGTAATAGCAGTCAGGTTTGCTCAATCGGTAAGGAAGGTCCCGAGTTCGAACC
>JXSR01S010307.1:12854-24012 GCA_000969725.1 Ophiothrix spiculata
TACAAGACAATAGAATGGTATTTTACAACTTCCTGATCTGTATTGATCTGAATAGGAGACTGTCTCATAATTGTTTTAGTTTGTAAACAAAACCACCTAGTTGTATAGGCTTCAATTGGGCACGACACCGTGCCAGCCGCCTGCAGAGAGTTAATAATAATAGTAGACATTAAGCACCAGTATCCGCCCAAAGACGCTCGTGGCCCTGGCCATTATAATTAAGCCTTTATTAGGAAATCATCATAACCATTTCACTGTAAACTAGATTTTCTGCAGCAAAGTTCAATTTGGTGTTTTGTTCTATGAGCACTTACATTGTAATTTTCCTTGACAGGTCCCCAATGCGCTCAGGTTGTCGGAGCAATCAATATTAAATGCTGTGCCCAAAGATATAATCTGTTGTCATAAAGCCTGCCTCACACTGAATTACCAACGTATATAGGTTAAGAAATGAAATTACAAAATTATCTATAGACTTAGCAACGACAAGAGACTGTTGACTTTGACAGACTGGTTTCTAGTGATTTAGTCAGTATCAAGTGACTGTAACAAACAGTGATGGGCAGGAAAATGCACTTTAGCGTCGCTTGACATTACCCTCTTTTCTTCATAGCACGATCCTGCCTTAATATTATTATATTTATCATGAATTGAGATTTTGCCAAACCATTTGTGTGCAATAAGTGAAAAGTAATCATGTATTAACCATTGAGGTACATACACAAATTGAAGAGTAATTAATCGATTATATTCATGTCTGTATTCTTTAATATGCATAATCCTAGCTAATACACATGTCATACTAAGAAACTTATAGGGCTAGAAGATGCATGTGTTTTATACACTTCCGCTCTAATGTATTTCCGAACAATTAAAAACGTTCAAAAACCTCATTTTTTATATCAAATGACCAAGAATCATCAAAGATTCATACTAGCATTATAGGTAACTTATCTATTCAATATGAATAAATCGATGTTTCTTTTAATATTTGATCTTTTAAAAAAATGGCTGATATCATGGACCATATACAAATACATCACAAGTACAAATCTCATTACCATGTAACTAATCAATTTTTCATAACCTCATTATTACCTTGTAACAGGATAGAATATTTTCAGGTTGTAAGTTTTAAAACAAATGCGCACAAATGTAATTAAACTCAACTTTTTAGTTTAGACAAAAGTAGTAATATGCATTACATACCATATTTTCAAATGCAATGAATGCAATTCCGGAATAGTTACTTCGATAAATATGCAATATAGACTCTGTCAAAAATGATGAAAATTGGATAATCGCCTTTTGAGATATGGCTGAATAAAGGTTTTGTGCGGAAATACTTAGAGTGGCAGTGCATCATAATATCTCCTTCACATCAATCACATGCATTGCTACTTATAGTATCTAAGTTTGATGTCAAAGTAAATGTTATAAACCATGGTATAAAGCATGCAAATTAAAGTATAAGCCATGAGTTTCACTGGAAACTGAACATAACTCAACTAAACAAGACTTGAACCAGCCCTGTTAGCAGTAAACCATTAAATTTTGTAAAGGCATAAGAATGAACGTGCATGAATATATTTATTAAATTTTGAAATTTGATATTTCATTTTCAAATACAGTACTTAAAGGGGCCCCATATGACAAGTTCATCATCATTCCCAATTTTCCATCATTTGAGGAGTTAGCGGTAACAAAATTATTGGAATCTGCTTTTTTTTAGCAGATTCAATGGAAAATTGAACTTTCTTTTGATTTATCTACAATATTATCGAAGCTTCCCTCTTTCCTGATTTATTGCATCAATTCACACTTCTAGAGAATAGTCTCATATCCAAGATCAACATGCAAAACAAAATTGTATTTTTTTGCTTTTCTGACAGTTTTGATTCACAATATATGGTACTTGATAGTTATTACCCAGCATAGAAAGTGTCAATCACCTGCAGATAAAATTTTGACATTTTGTCTAATGCACCTTTAAAGGGGCATTGGACAAGTTCAGCATCATGCCCAAACTTTTCACCAAGCATTTTGAGATTTTTTCATCATTTGAAGTATGAGCTATAATAATGACAACATGCAAAGTTTCAGTGTCAAATTCAAATCCTATATACAGGGATGCCAGTGGTCAGCAATAATTTTGCAGGAAAATGATTGAAAATTGACTAGCGTAATAAATCCTGTTGGGGTAAATTGCAGGAAATTACTTGAAAATCATTCAAATAGTAAGAATTCCTGCAATTGCAGGAAAACTGGCATCCCTGTATATATCAAAATATTTAGATGTTCTTCTAGTTTTAATTATTGTTGTCGACAATGATAAATTTTGCCCTCTATAGTTGAATTTATTAAATTGGTCTTTTCAGGAGATCTATAATGCAAACTCAAAATTTATTTTGATTTGTCTGCAATCTATGATGTGAAAAGAATGTTTTGCAAACAAATCTTTGGCTCTTTTTTGATATATAGCATCAATAAATACGTTTAGAGAATAGCCTCATAGTCAAGATCAACAAACAAAATAAAATTCAATTTTTTTGACTTTTCTGAAGGTTTTGATCAAAATTTTCCCAACATCTGTCAATTGACTGTTATTCTCTAACGCAGGAAGTGTAAATCATCCATAAATCAAATTTTGTCCAATGCACCTTTAAAGTATGCATACATGTGTCCATAATTGGTCTGGCAATGCAAATTTTAGAAACATAAATGAAGAGCTTGTTTCCAAAACATCTTAAATCCACTTTTGACATGCGACTCATTTGCAAAATTGACTTCCTTAAATTGCAAGTAAAATAGATTAATCATTTTCAAGTCTCATATTATGTTACTATTGTAACATACTGTAATAGTCTCATATTATGTTACTATTGTAACACACTTTCACTTGAAATATTCAACAATGTACACAAAGCCGTTAAAAGTGGAAATAAGTGACTTGCATAAGTGGACAGGAGAGGTTTTGGCATCAAACATCACATTAAGGCCTATTCCTTTGTTTTTTCTTTTCACCTGTAGGTATTTTATTGCAGAGTAAGAAAGCAGTTTTTACAATTATATAATTTGAATTTTAATTAAAATCAATTTGAATTTCTCAAAATTTCAGTTGGGCCAAAAAAAAGAAAAAGGTTTATCTCAGAAACCCGAATGTCTCAGAAACCCGTATATGTGAAAATGAATTTAGCTGATAGAGCTACGCGCTAGTCTTTTTCTCTTTTTTATCGAGAGTAATCCAACGATCGACTGCCGTTAATTTCCTTAAAAAAAATTAAAAATTGCATACCGCATAGCTTTTTTGCAAGCGGTTTCGGAGACAACCCTTTTTTTTCTTGTCTTGGCCTTAATATTAATATATGAATTCTTTGCTCTAATAGCAATTTTGATGTGACCTAAGCTGCAAATGAGTCAGATGTAGGGGTTGGATGCAAGAGGTTTTGGAAATAAGCTCTTCAAATAAACAATAAAATGCATAACAAAATTTATTATGTCTAGTTTATTTTCATTTATGTCATGATTTTGTCAAGTACATGGAATACTTAAAAAATCTTTAATGTACAATTTCAATCTTTGATGTACCACCATATAAATGGCCTCAAAGACCTGAGATCCACTATTGTATTATGTGCAGTAATCCATGGACAAGCTAAGCCTGGAGAAAATCGAGTACAATTCTAGTACAAGATTGGAATGTGCACATTTTGAACATCATTCGAGTACATTTTTAAGTGTTCTAGTACAAAAAATTTGTACTAGAATCGTACTTAAAGTGTACTTGAATGATGTTCCAAATGTGCACATTCCAATCTTGTACTAGAATTGTACTCGATTTCTATCAGGGAATATTGCTAAAGTGCACATGGGAGGTCCTAGTTGTTGATCAGTTTTAGTTTTTAATCACTCCAGTTTTCATCACACAGTATTGGTATTGAAAGCACAAATGGTAGATGGAGCTGAATTTGATTAAAGACCCAAAAGGAGGAGGGACTCCCAACATCATAAATATCAAAGAGACAATTGTTTCACCTCAACTCGCTCTGGATGTCACGATAATTAATTTGACTGTCTAAATGTCCCACCAAATTGAATTTGAACCAAACATAATACTTCAACGATTACATGCCCATGCCAGGGCTTCGAAATCCGCGGTAACGCGGCCGCGCCATTCCAAGAAAAAAGGTTGACGTCCCAGAAAAAATTGGTAAGCTTAAAAAATAATAATATAAAGTAAAATAATGACAAAAAATTTTGACGACAGATATTTTTTTCTGGCAATATTGAATGATGAAATACAAATAAATGATCCAAATTTGGGGGTGAATGTCAAATTACTGTCAAAAACAAGCTGAAGTTCCAGAAAACAATCGGCAAGGTTAGAAAATATAAATATAAAGTAAAATAATGACAAAAAATTTTGACGACAGATTATTTTTTCTGGCAATATTGAATGATGAAATACAAATAAATGAGCCAAATTGTCAAATTACTGTCAAAAACAAGCAATTTTTAGAGCAATTCATGCATTTTTTCACAAATCTCACAGAAAATTCGCATCAGCACTATTAAAGTTCCCAGAAAGGTTTATATTTTTTCGATACCCTGGCCCATGCATTGTACGGCAAAAACATTTGTAATGTGACCCTTAAATGTAATTAAATAAGTTAGATAGTCTATGTTCCGATCCAAGCTTAGCGCTAGGCTGTATATCTGCATCCTGGACTCATCAAATTCTGAGTTTTGTTGTATTTTATACATGCTTTAATTCTCCAGGGACTACTAAGATTTTTAGCCTGGCGCTACCCTTGTTCCGATCAAGTAAATCATGAAAGAGGTCTGTTTTCTTTATACTTTAGACAGGTTCTAGCTTTGTTTTAGTATATATCGGAAAATGTTGAAATCAGCTGCCGATATGTAACAAATTCCTAAACAAAACATACTTGTAAATCATTCAACTGGTGTACGGAGGTGCCAATTTCAATTATCTGTTAACATTACCATGCTGTTGCTCTGTGCCCCATCAATGGAGCTTAAAACACCCATTTATCAGCCTCATCAGGACTGGTTAAACAAATCGAAAACAGAGCCATTATTTATTATTCCCTATCTAACAACGAGACAAGGATCAATTAAGCGATAAGTGGTATGTTGGGAATCCCTTCGTAGAAAGTATTCTGTTGTATGGCTCAGATGGGTGGACACTGACAGAAAGACTTGAAGTCAGGTTAGATGGGTGCTACACCAGACTATTAATGATGGTTCAAAACCTCAACTGGAGAGATCATCCTACCAGGGAGAATATGGTGATTTACCCAAACTATCAGAAATAGTGTGACGTCGCCGCCTAAACTTTGCTGCTCACTGTGCTAGACGGCTTGAGGAACCATTGTCTGGACTAGTGTTCTGGACGCCCACCCAAGGGACACGTGCACAGGGAAGACCAAGGTTGTCCTACCCAGTACTTTTTACACAGGATGCTGGCATTGATCTAATTGAACTTCTCAAACTCATGCTAAACAGACAGCAGTGGAGAAAATTCATCATGGCTCCCGACCGCGGTTGACATAGATAGAGATAGGTCTTAATCTTTAATCTTTGGTTTGAGGGTACTCTGGTTCTTGCAAAGCAGCTGTCTTATTCTGAATCAATCACCTCACTTTTGCATCTTTCTAAAAAAAGCATCACAATGTTCTCATATTTTGGTTCTGGTAACAGTTTTCTCCTTTTTAGTAACCACCCCAGATAGATAGATAACCCCTAAATTCCAAGTTGTTCAATGGTAAAAAAATCCCTTAAATAGTGGATTTTCTACAAAATTACAGTAACACTAAATATGGATGTACGCCACTCCTACTGGCCAGAAAAGAGAGTAGCCCAATTCCAGCAATCTCATGCACCACAGAAGAAGTTTGTAGTTTGGGATTCCCATGACTAGAACACAATTATAATGGAATTCCAGTGATGAAGCACTCATTCATTTCTTTCAATATATTCTAAATGGAATAACTAAAAATGTGTGAGGGCATCAAAAAGTTTTGAAAATCATCCATACGTAAAGTTGTATCAATGAAATTTTGCAGTGTAAAATGTGGTACAATTGTCTCACTTAATGTTGGTTCATCTCCTCTACAATTGGTGTTAGTAATTACCTCTCCTCTACAATTGGTGTTAGTAATTACCTCTACGGCTAGCTTCAAAGTCCTTTCCTTTTCTAAACAGAACATTTTTGCCCAGACAGATTTTGACATACGTGGCTCCTGGTCAAGATCAAGCTAGGTGTTGTTTAAATGTCCTATTACCTTGTTTAGTATTCATAATGTTTTTTCGGCTGGTAGACAATTACCTCCTTAAATATATTTCCATCTAATGTTTCTTTCTGCATTCATATCACCATCAATAGATAGTGTAAACCGCTTTGCAATTGCTTAATGTTTGCATCCTTGATTCAGCTTGTGACATTTCCATCTATCCTGCACTCAAACAAGATGATGGTTCACTGAAGACAGCCAGCAATAATGCATTTTGTAATGCTGGAATATTTGTACGCTGGTCCCCGGCCTCTTATGTCTTCAACAACTCCACACTGACATAAGACGCAGGTATCCGCTAATGAATCTAAGCACTTGATTGGCCCGTGCCCTGAAGGCATTTTTTTTCCGCGTCAAACACACAACATGCGTGACGCATTGGTGATTGCGCGAATGCTTGTAACGCGTTGTTCAAACGCGGGGCGCCATGCAGAGGTCGCGCATGTAAACATCGCCATTTTGTCAACCTCTTCACCAAAGCCTTCCAATCACGAACGTTTGCCGTCAAGTTGTGTAATTCTACTGGACAAAATTTTGACTAATTTTGATCAGCCAATACCTGCAGTGATGGGCAGTCTGAACCATATAGTGAAGCGCCCACATCGAGGGTACCAGCGTAGAATATTTGCAGAGTTACAGTCATCGAAGCTTCAAACCTTGCATAAAGATTGCAATTAATCACAATTAAATGTCACAAAAGGCAAGTGCTTATAGGGAGAGAGCAGGTCTCAACTCTTCATTTTCAAAAAAAGTATACTATTTTATTCTTTTTGGAATCTCGAAACACTTGACTAAAATGCGTTTCTCACATTATTATGTTATCAAAAATTTCTAAAAAATGCCAAAATTAACCCCAAATAGAAATGAAGATCCTTGGTAAAATAATGCAATTTTGGACCAATATAGTTTGGCAATATTCCTATAAAGCCAGCATGTTGACAATTTGTCCCGAATTCTGTTCAAACCATCTTCTTTTTATTACAGCAGTTCCTAGATAGTTGAGTTGGGGAATTCGATCCAACACACACTCTCCTTTGGCTATCTATTCTGATCTGTTGAACTGTTCACTTCTATCTCTTCCTCCTCTGAATCAATCTTTGTTGTAGAGTTCCGTTTAATTGCATGAATTGCATAGTTACATGCTAGTATGTCAGTCCATGACCAATGGTGAGTCACTGGATTATACAGCATTCCATCGATGGATTGCACTTCACATCCACCTAAAAAACAAGGAAAAGATCACAAGACTTCATCAGAAGTGTGGTTGAATTACAAACCTAATGCTTGTTGAATATGAAATCCTAAGAGATACCAAACTTTTTTACTACAAGACACAGGCAGGCTTGCTCACACAGCTTGATGAGCTGAGACATTGATGTTATACAGGCGCTGGGTGTGCCATGTCATGATCTGTGACAGGGTCAGGACAGGGTCCGTTCCACGCTCCTTATAATGGGTGTGGGGGTATATTTTTTACAGACAATGCCAAGTGTTTGCCGACAAAAAAAAATAACAAAAATGCTTCTTTTTATACAAAATATGTGAAGGGCGTCTGAGAGCTGGATGTGCCCTCTAATGGATTATAGGCCTTAGAAAAAAGAAAAACTCACACAATTTTGTGCATAAATTTTGCTAAATGCTACTTCCAAAATGTGACCACGGCAGGGCCTACTCAATAACTGGTATTTAACATTAGACAAAAAATATGAAGGGGGTTTCTGAGGGGGATGTGCCTTCTCAGGCATGAGTTAGAAAATTTGAAATTACAAAGGACCAATCACATAATTTGGTGCATATATTTTGTTAATTTGTTGCTCCAAGTTGGTACTTTTTTCCATTCATATCTGGGCAAGGTACTCCAGAGACCTGCATTTACTAATAGAAAAAAGAAATGGAGGGGATGTGCCCTTTGGTAAATTAGAAGTTTTTTGAAATTTTCAAGATTATTCATACCATTTGGTGCATAGTTTTGCAATTATTTTCTATTCTAGCTTAATAGGTCAATAGCTAAATGTGACACAAAGCTAAAATGTCGGCTGCTCAGTGCTTACCAATGTGCAGGCCTGCCAATGAAGAAAGAAAAAAAAGAAGAAAAAACAAAAGTCTAGTAGGCCTACACGCCCCAGCGCAAGCAGAGTAGCATACTCCTTTTGTCAGAGATGTGCCAGAGAAGTTTCCCTGCGTATTGTATCATTGAACTGGAGCGTAACGCACACGATCGTCAGCGCTTCACAAGCACTGGAATTAAACCAATCACACGCTGTAAATATGTGCGACTTTAACAGATATGGTAGATTTATGGTCTCAGATAGGGTATAATTTCACCCATTTTTGCCAATTTTTGGACTCGCATATGGTCACCTTTGGAACTTGCGGAACTCGGGTGGTTATCCGGACACAAATATCAGTTACCCTCCCCCCCCTGAGCATTTTTAAATCCAGTGATTAATGTCTTCAAATAGACACTACTCCTGAAATATTCAGTCAACTGAAGTTAATGAGTTGTCTAAATGTAAAGAATTATTGCCAAAATTTGGCTGTATAGCAGTGTTTAAATTATTGTGTAGGTTTAAAATTTATGGATCCTCAGGTGGTAAGTTATATTTTTGGTGAAATTTATTTTTATTAATATACTTTAACAAATACTGAACGTAAGCTTAAAAGTTTGTAAAAATTTACTTTATTCAATTCTGTTGTCATTAGGGTCCATTTCATGGGACATTTTAAAGTGCTTCAAAATCAAATCAAATCAAATGTATGCCTCTTAAAATGTAACTGAGAAAAATATATGCAGACTTACATTGCTCTAACAAGTTCTGTAGTTTCTCAGGCGTTACAAACTTCTCCCAGTCATGAGTGCCATCTGGAACTACTCTGAAGATATCCTCAGCTCCTACTACTGCAATCCAATAGGAAATCAGAGTTTTGTTGATAGTTGTAAAGATGACTGAACCCCCTGGCTGTAACAAAGAAATCAGTATCGTTCTAGTAATATTTGTGTCTGGGTTAACACTGTTGATTTCCATTTAATTTGCTAAACGTTTAATTGGATTTCACTTGGACCAGTTAAACGTTTAACAGAAAGCTTTTATAATCTACTAAAATTTAGCATTATCATACTAGTAATAACGGAAAAAGTCTGACTTGGTCGGGGAGTTGGAACGCAAGTCTGTATTAAACCAAAAGAAGGCAGTCTTTATTGTTTAAAACACAAATTTTGCAATGTTTCGGCATAAGATGGAGAACTCAAAATGCACATGATTTGGTTTACTTTTAAGGATTCAGTCAAAAATGAACCATATTTCTTTCACTTTGCTTGATAACATTTTCTCATGATTTTATGATTTATAATATACATCTGACAGATTTCATTCAGCAAAATCTTTAAACGTTTACCAGGTTGTTATCCGTTTAAACGTTTCATTGGACAGTATAGACAGCTAGCATTAGTCTAGGTAACCACCCACTTGTCTAAAGATGACCCTATGTGAGCCCCAAAATGAGTGAAAGGATATGAGATGATACATGTATGCAGGCTAGACTCTCCAAGTGAAAGAATACATTCTGTCCATGTTTTACTGACCTAGAGAACAAAGTAGTTTCAAAATGTATCTGAACACCATTTAAGGGAGTGATAGTAAGGTGTTAAAGCATTTAAAGGAGCTTTGTCCAATTTTTCAAAAATTTTGAGTTTTCAGTGTCATATGATAGATGACCACTAAAGAAGTCGTAAGTCTCAAATTTCATCCTGATCGGTCAAATCATTTTGATTTTATATGCAATTTTGTATTTCAGAGCTGCCTATACGTAACTGTATAAAATTGATTATGGTTACCATAATAAGATATATTTTCATACATATATCTCCGATACGGAACATAACTCAGCTGTGAAATTTTACATGGGTAATGAGAAAATATGAGCAATATTTTGGTGCCAAAAAAAGTTGAAGCAATCGGTCTATGCTCCTTTAATGGGCAATGTAGACACCAAAATCATCAATCTAATCCTTTTTGAGTTGATACCCTATCAGAGACTGCAAACTAAAATTCACACTTGGCAGTGGGGTAAAACACCATCCTTTATATTTAACCCCACCCTTTTTGATGCACCCTTTTAAATGAAACATGTGGACCACACTCATTTTACAATTCATCTAAGCATTTTATGAAACAAGTTTTCATACAGATGGTCATTGTCAGATATTTGAACTGTATAATTTACTACATAATTTTATCATAATATCACTTTACTTCCCAAACATTTATGATTTTTTTCTCAAGCTTTATTACAAAAGATATAATAAAAGCAGGTACAAAAAACCCAGGACACAAGTTGGGACTGAAAAGAAAATCAGTCCAACTCAGGCAGGGTATCACAAACATAGCACAACAAGAACAAGTTTAAGAAGCATGGAAAACACACAATCCCCACCCTATCCCCACACAACCTGCAAATAGAAAAAATGAGAGCAGTCAAATGACAAAAATGAGGAGAGAGGAAAAACTATTTTGGATTCCTCCCCGATTGTCTAGCCAGGAAGATCAGTAAACATTTTGACAGTGTTGGAATTGTCAGAAATGGTTTTGTTGAGATGAGTCATGATCTGATAGAGAATGGAATTGTTCCTCCAGGTAAATCGACCTTGTTAAGAGAAGTTGAACATATATTGAGGATGTGATGGAGTGTCTCTTTGTTGGAATAATTTTTTCAAGTGGTCTTGGACCTCTTCCCCTAAGTCTTTAAGTTGTTAAACGTTGGAAGGAAGTCAAGCTGACCTAAACACAAAGCTTACGACCCTTTTTGGCAAATTAAATATCAATGTTATATTTTTTTTTTCTAAT
>JXSR01S010307.1:25131-59377 GCA_000969725.1 Ophiothrix spiculata
GTCAGTGGTTCTTGAAATGGTTCTTCAGGTGACGGTGTCACCTGAAGAACCATTTCAAGAACCACTGACCCAAGACTGGAGGTCATGCAGTGTGCAATCCAAATTTATGACATAAGGCAGCTATTGCAGATACGACTTTCTTGCACTCACATGAAGAACTCCTCATTCTCTTATTACCTTCACTAAATCTACACAGGTAGAAACAAGTTGTGGAACATCGCTGACATGCTCTAGCACTTCTGATGCTACAACAACATCAAACGTTCCAGCCTCGGTAAAGAGCAGATCTTCAGCAGTGCCATGGATATATTTGATTTGGGTTCGAATCCCTGGATCATGTGCAGCATGTGCTTGTGCAATAGGGATGTTTTCTTCCGTTGCATCAACTCCTATTACTGTTGCTCCTAGTCTTGCTAGAGGCTGTATAAAAACAGAAAGAAAATAAAACACATAATTAAACAAAATCATATATATGGCCATGCAGCACAATGTTCTTTGCTTTCTCATATATTGCCCATTTTAAAACAAGGTGTATAGGGCATATAATTGGCAAAAGGGTGATATGCTCCAAAGCATTTATTAAAAACAAAATCCGAAAACCAGACCCGCATGCAGTAAGAGTAAAATCAGGATCAATAATATTTTAAAGATCATAATTAAGTACCACCATTGTCAGGGAAATGAGGGGAACGGATCACATAACTCCTCCACCCATCTGCAGAAATTCAAGATGCGCAGTTTCTAATCCAACTTGACAATAATTCCAGTTGATTTTCACAGGTCATATGTATTGTATCTTGTTAAGAAAACTGCAAAATGGAAGCAATTCTAAGCTATTCAACAAGTGACATGTTTCTATTTAATCAGCACTATTTGATGGATGATGGTCTGTCTTAAGTTGCCAATTTGTCTCGGGTTGCCAATTTGTTTACTTTGACTATAAACATACCACAATTTGTTCATATTTTTTGATCTCGAAAGTCACACTTTTTCCAAGTCCTACTTCACTTCTAAATGGTCACAATTTTCCTGAAATAAATGAATGCACTTGAAATGTCAAACTCTATGTTATGTATAAGCTGGGAACAACCCATCACAATGCATACCTACTAGTTACTTATTTTGTTGTCCATGTCAACAATGTTATATGACCAGCATCGGCTGGTCAAGCCGTTCTTTCAGTTCTTAGCACCGCTCGATTTTGCAGAGCATAAAAAAAAAATCAACATTTGTTTTCTCAAAACATAAAAATACTGTATTTCCTCGGAAAAACCTCTGCATAAAACCATACAATCTTTTTAGTCCACGACTATAATAGGCCTAGTTTTTACCCCCAAAGACCAAATCACCATGCTGACACTTGAAAACACTACATGTGTTCCTTGTAAATAGCCCAGTTTTCACTGAAAGCATAGGCCCTGCCCACTTTGGTTCTAAGTTCGATAAGCACCACTTTCTGCTTTGTTTCTGTTGAAATCCTGGCTTGCGTAACATTTCTCATTGAAGGTGGTGTATTTTCAGTACGTTATAGCCGGTGCTATTTATCGGCAGAACCGAAAATGAACCTCTTCGGCATGTTATGATGCAATATGTATTTTACCAAAATAGCGGAATTATGAATGTGTAAAGTCTAGCTTCCATATCCACCATGGTCTTGGCGCACGCTTACCAGTTATGTTTTGTGTGGATCTATGGGTAGACGATTAATGCTTGTGTAATCACCGAGTCGATAAAAATGCCAGACTGCAGATCGCACAACCTTCTTACGTTGTAATGCATTAGTCACACTGTCTGCTTTAGATTGTTATTTTTTTCAACCCAAGAGTCATTTATCATGATAAATTCCCGGACAAATTTACTTTCAGATATGAATTGCTCTTCAAACTCTATTGTGCTATTTACAACGTCATAATTATGTTCTTCAATTTCCCAGACGTAGATCATGAGAAGCTATGAGATAGCTTGTTGTTTTATAGGCCTAGTACTAGTCAAATTATCCGTGTGCCTGGTCTATAAGAATAGGCTACAAATGCACTATTAGTAACCCGATATAAAGGTCACGGGATTCCTGGTTTTAATTTTGTTTTGACCAACATTCCATTCTGATCTGTATTTAATCCATTTAAGGCTTTTTTCCTTGAAACATTAATGTAAGCTGCTTAAACCATCAAGTCTCGCAGTAAAGTCTTGCATTTAGTTGTAAGTTGGCTTCGACAAAGTTTGAATTTTTTACACATGAAAATTGAAACTTGGGTAAGTTTATAACCTTGAATATCAATTTTAACACTTCATTGTTTTCTAACTTATTTTGTTTTTATTTACAGCCCGGTTGGATTTGCAGTTATTTTCTTTCCTTCTTCTAGTGTGAATTTATAGGAAGGATTTTGAAAAAGTATTATATAAACACAAATTTACCCCAAAAAACCCCACAAAACTGAAACTACAGTGAGAAAAATAAGAAAGAAAAGCATGGATTGTGAAAGTTTGGAGGAAGCTATTTTCTCAAATAAAGGGGCAAAAGTATGCATGAAATCGCACCATTTCGGGGCACATTTAAAAAAAATTCTACAGCTCAGGGGGGCACATCCCCCCTCAAACTCCCCCCTGCAGCAACTTCATTGCAGATAGAACTGCAGACAAAAACACCCACGAGCCCCCTACTGTATATGACCTGACTATTATTATTGGGTGCAGAGACCCATGAAATAAGTAACATATAGATTGTGACATGTGGTAGCATCACAATATGGGGGTGCCCTGGCAAAATCTGTAAGAGGAAATTTGCAAATTTCAAAATTGAGTTTATGACATATTTTGATTCTCTGTAATCTCAGCTTTTGAAATATATCATAGATGGTCTGAATTTGTTTGAGGAGCCAACGTCCTATGGGACATGGTGCATAGATAGATAGATAGATATCACACTTTCTTTCTCCATCCTTCATTTAGAGATCAAAATCCAAAGCAGTCCACTGAATAAATTGCAATAAAATTGGCTGTAAATCGATTTTAAAGATACTGATTACTATAATGTATAGCTACATGCAATCAATTAACCGTAAACAATTGCAATTCCTGGAAAGGTTGACTTTCAAAACTTAAGGTATAATTAAACACTTATATGCAAGAATGCGTTTTATGTCAAAAAACAAAATTCGACTTTTTCCACCCTATTTTTATTTCAGATGCCATTTACTCAAAATGTCGATGTGCGACTTTCCTCTCATTTTGCCAGAGCTAGCAGCCCACATATAGTCTTACCTCTGCAAGTATACCGCCCCCACAGCCTACATCCAGGATGAGTGTTCCTGTTAATGGTGCTGCACTCATGCTGCCAGTCCTGTCTAGGACTGCATCTCTGATTAGAGGCACCCTCAGCTCATTCATTGTGTGCAGAGCTTGAAACTCCCCTACTTCATCCCACCATTGTTCAGCTAGTGCCTTGAATTTGTTGATTTCTTCCTCATCAATAGTAGACTGAGCTTTAGGCTTCTCTTGATTGGTTCTCAATGCATGTGATGCACAGAAAGACCTGTAAATGTGAAGCAATTACAAATTTAATGACAGAGTTAAACAACTGAGGCTAAATCATGCTTTTAATATTTTTAACCTTCAAGGTCCACCTTACCTTCATCAAAACTTCAGCAGGGCACATATAGTACATTCTCATACAACTAGATCAAGTGATAACAGTTTATTGTGACAAGGGTAATTTACTACAATGCCATCTTGGATTGGAATGCTCTCCCATCTAACATCAAGGGATTACCCAATAAGCATACTTTTAAGCAAATGTCAAGCGCCATCATGCAAATACATCTCTTCATCAGGAGTTGTCTGATTTCATTGTGTAATTTTGGCCCTCCATCATTTGTTGTTTGTCTGTTCTCCATTCATCTTTTTTTCTGTTCTTCCCTTGGCCCCATTGGAAATAACTTCAAATAAGCTTGCTTCTATTGTCAGGCTTAATTGGTAATCCTGGATTGTCAGCTTTGTCCTCGTGTTTGTCTATTGATGGCATTGTGTTGAATGTTGGCCATGTTCATTTTTCAAATGTATGCTGCTGTTCAAATGTATTTCATGTTTTCTATATTTTGTATACTATGTAATTTTGTTGTACCGTACTTTATACTTGGCATATCCGAATAATAAACAAACAAACAAACTAACAAACAAACCAATATGACCATACGCAGAAATAAAGTCCAGGTCAGATTGCTTCATTTTATTATAAACCACACCCACTGAATAAGAATTAATTATAGACAAATTAGACAGTCGGAAGGCCAACTCACAAAATGACGTAAATTTACGTCATACCATTATAGCAGAACTGCGCACTTCATTGAACTTTACATTGTCGCTGTTGGTATGATAATGTTTTCATGTAATATTTGGGCAGCTCATTAATATTGATATTCTGGAAAAAATAATTGACCAATCAGTATCAAATATTACCTTTCAGTCAAGCACTGCTGGGGGCATCTTTATGGTAATTTGAGACCAAGCTGACATCTACAACACAATCGTCAGAGATCTCCAAAGTAGCGCCATCTTTGGAATACTGTCGATCGAAAGTGTGGGTTTATTTACAATTTTTGAAACTTGGCAAAAATGGTCTAAAGTGCAAACATCACCAGCCTGCACAATTGACAATGATTGATCCAAAAACCTGAGACCGTACTCAGCCAAAAACAGGTGCGTAGCCAGGATTGCATACCCCCGGGGTGCGCAATGAATGCTATTCCAAAATGGCGACGGGTCAACGGGCCGCTAGGGGCACTTGCCTATATCGGACGGGTCACCAAATGTATCATTACCAGTAATTAGGAGTTATAGGAGAAAGACCCATTCTGTCTTGTGAGTAGTTGAAATATTTTTTGAAATTTGCAGGAATGAAACATACGCCTACTGTAGATCTACTTATAAATGTACCAAAATTCATCTTTGGCACTCATTTCCTTCATGTTTAGGCCCATCATGAAAACTATCTTATTTTGATACAATTTTTCCTAGTGAAACACACAGTAAACAGCAAATGCTGAACTTAGCATACTGACTATTAAGTTCAAAGCTCAGTGTGTTACAATAGGAAAAATTGTATTAAAATCAGATAGTTTTCATGATGGGGCATAACCATGAAGGAAGTGAGTGCCAAAGATGAATTTTGGTACATAAGTAGATCTAGGTACCATGTATGTTTCATTACTGCAAATTTCAAAAAATTATTTCAACTGCGCACAGGGGAACCACTCACGGAAGGGGTCTTTTATGCTTATTTTTTAAATAGGCTAAAGTGCCTACCTTGGTGGAAGTGGAACCTTACCAATCTTGATGACCCTGGTGCAGATAATGAATTTCAGAGCTGAGACTGCAAAACAGGTTTCGGTTGCTTAATGATGAACTAGACACAAATGAATCCAATGCAGACTGCTTGAAAAAACACCACAATCATCAAAGAGACAGCAGATTAAGTCTTTGGAATTCATCAAGTAAAGAAGAAGCTATCCAGATCTCCGATGCAACTCTTGCACTGACAGATAAAGGAAGGAAAGCAAGGGGGGGGGGGCGTCACCAGGTGTGAGAACTACAGGACCATCAGCCTGATTGGCCATTCCAGCGGAAAACTTCTTGAAATTATAGGGGGCGGATGGGGCCCTGTGTGGAAGCCATTCTAGCAGAGGAACAAGCAGGGTTCAGACCTGGCCGCTCCACAATTGAACATGTCTTCGCCCTGAAGCTCTTAATCCAGCGTCGCCTTGAGAGGAGGGATTGGGGGGGGGGTTGCTGTCTTCATTGATTACAAGAAGGCGTTTGATCGAGTATGGCACGATGGCCTCTTTGCAGTGATGCTTCATTGTGGTGTACCTCAGGGGCTGATCGGCATCATCGGAGATCTCTGTGCCAAGGCTGAGAGCTGCATCAGACTTGGCAACAATCTTGCAGAGTGGTTTGAAACAACTATTGGCGTGCGCCAGGGATGCCTTCTGTCACCAGACCTCTTCAACCTATTTCTCGAAAACATCTTAGCAGAAGCCTTTTGAGAACTGTAAAAAACTTGGGCATAAACGTGGATGGCTACAAATCAAAAGACCTCCATTTTGCTGATGATATAGCTCTCATCGCTGACTCAGAGGATGATCTGCAGGCCTTGATCGATCAAGTTCATCATGTTGGCATGAGGTATGGGATTGAGATCAGTATCCCTAGAACAGAGGCTGTGGTGTTCTCCCGTGGTGGCCGGCTCCCAGTGGGGGTCCAGCTTGGTGGTGCGCTGCTTGGGCAGGTTGATGGATTCAGGTATTTGGGAGTAACACTAACACCATCAAACGACTCCACCAGCGAAATCAAAAGCAGATTATTATTGGCATCAACAGCACTGGGAAAATTACAGAGAGTCTGGAGTGATAAAGACATCTCACTCTCCACCAAATTACGGCTTGTTAATGCACTTGTCAACCCAGTGCTTCTGTGTGGCTCTGAAGTCTGGACCATTAAAAAGAATGACATGAAGAAGTTGGAAGCATTTGAATCTGCGGTGCTGCAGAAAAGTCCTTAATATCAGCTGGAGGGATGGGGTCCGTAATGAGGAAGTTCTGTCCGGAATCTCCTCCTGCCACTTTCAACCAAAAAGGATCCTGGCTCGTATCGCTGTCTCGCAGCTGGCATGGTTTGGTCACTTGTGTGGAATGGGCAACATCCGCCAACCCAAACGCATTCTCATGGAAACTGTCACTGGCACAAACAGACAGGGAAGACCAAGGAAGAGATGGGAAGATGACATCATTGTTGGCACCACCTTCCACAAGGCATATTTGGAAACGCAAGATCTTGAATAGATGGTCTGAATTTGTTCGAGGAGCCAACGTCCTATGGGACATGGTGCATAGATAGATTGTAGTGCCTACGTCACCTTCTCACAAGAAGGTGACTACCAGCTCCATTGACCTTCTCTATAGAAAATTTCATAAGTCAATATCTTCTTTCAGAGAGCATATAAATTTACCAAAGGTATGCCAGTATATTCTCATTAGTATTTAACAACATATAACAGGCCAATATCAGCTTCAGTTGAGATGATAGAGGTGACCTTGAGGGTGAAAAGTGGATCATGAATTGCCCCTTTAAACGGCAATATAACTCCACATATTTCTTGTAACTCTGGACACTTGGTCCTGAGTTACAATTATTGGAACTAACCCGGACGCAAATCTGCACCCAGTCAGGCTAAAGTAAAGACTACTATAGTTGTTGGATTTAATTCGTGAACGCGTACTCAGAGCCTTGTGCGTACACGCGAACTAAACAACCTTGAAAATATACGCTCGCGTCAGGGTCAGGGATCACTGCGTACTTGCTACAAACACGCGTTCACGAATTAAATCCAACAACAATATACAAAAAAATGCTAGACTAGACTAAGAAATTAAATTCCCCTTACCTTTTTGAAATGCAATTGTTTGGATGTACCAGTCTTGAATATACCGATGCTGGAAGTGACACTGCGTGGATATGCTTGGCTTTATTACAAAAAAGAACAGGCTTCCGAATTTGACAACTTTTTGTCAAGCCGCGACAACCTGCTATGCGAATGGACCCAAAATATGGGCATGCCATCCTCATATGAAAGAAAACTGAACTGCCGTAGTACAAAGATTAATCAGGCATACGTCTTAACTACTAGTGACGACAAACTATTTGAAACGCATTTGGTAATCAGGAAATTATTGTTAAGCTTACTAAAATTAATGCTCAAGCAGACGACATTGACCTTTGAACCTCATGAAATATTATCCTCGTTCATCGTACGTAAAAATACGTTTTAGATGATGCAGAATCGTTCTTTGAATATGTTCAAATTTTTTTATAATAATAAATTATATTACCAATTTTATTTAAAACCCATTATTTGAAATTTGTAGAACGAATAAAGAAAGAACAACAAAATATTGAGCGTTTCTTTTTGACCAACTTACGCGCGGATGAAGGTCAATGAACTTTACCCAGGCATTAATTGCCTTGATGATTTACAACCTACCCTTGCTGTAAATTGTGTGGAATTTTGAGAGGAATATGGTTGTTATATACATAATACATCACCAAATAAAATCATCATTACATCTGCAGACATCTGAGCACATTTTGGCCAAGTTTTATCAAGGTATTTAAAGGAATAAACGTTGAAATTTGCCTCGAAAACTTGCTTCGCTTGTGCAGGTGTTGTGCGAACGCTCAGCATGTAATTTTATCGAATGCATGAATGTTGACCATTTTTACTGAAATTGAGTGTGTGTTATAACAATTTTGCGCAGTACAGTAATAATGTATTATTAAACATGCAAAGACAGTATAACATTGTATTGTTATTTTATGATAAATGTAAAAGGGCAGCAGAATACATTTCAACTTCAAGCTCATCAATTTAAGTAACATGTCATGAGACGAATAAATCAAGCTTGCACAATCCACAACCACAGCCCACACATATTTAATTACAAGCAAGCTACACGTACATGAAAACAGGTGCAGGTTGGTATTCCGACAGGTAAAGTGTCTGCCAAAACATAGACAAAATCGGTCACGTGACCACGAATTGCAGGGCATCGGTCGCGTTTGTAAACAATTGGCCGGTGGCCCTTCACTCTGAATGTTTATATACATCGTCTGAAGAATTGTGACGCCGACTTTAATTACTCAGACAGTTTTTTTTGCCGACAGTTTCTTACTCCGACAGTTTTTTTCTCTGACAATTGGGAATTTATTGACCTGTCGGAGGAAAAAACTGTCGGAGCAAATACCTGTCGGAGAAAACGAAAAGTGTATTATACTCATAATTCACTATTAATTGCTCATCTGATTGTTCATATTTTCAAATTTTAGTTGAATCGACCCAATCATTTTGATTTTGATGCGCCATTTTGTAGTTCGTAGCTGCCTATACTTTGCTGTGTAAATTTATCATGGTTTAGTTTAGACATATTTTTATTACTTAAAAAGAGAACCAAGGGTGACCCCAAGGATACGTTCGATTGCAATGCAACTTGGCATGAAACGACGTCGACATAATGTGTTGACATAAAGTTGATATCATTATCAAAGAGTTGATTTTGCAGGAAAACGAAATTGTTTGGATATTAAATGACCCGTTTTAGACGCAGATATATATAGTAATGTGCTAGTTCTTTCTGCGTACGAAAATATGGATGATATAAATTGAACTTTTTGTTGTGAACCATGGTAATAATAATGGGTGCAAATTAAATGCCTTTTTTTTCTGTTTAACTGAATGCCTAATATCAAGTTTTTATGGAATTTTACTGGCCCATTTTTGTTGGCGAATGAGATTTCATGTCAACATGTCGAGATATGCTTTATAATGTCAACATTATGACGACATAAAGGCATGTCGACAGAAACATAGTAATTATGATATTTGATAGTTCAGACATTTTTTTTTTTTTCAGAATTTTGAGGGGGTAATTATGCCTCACACAGATTGTGGCATGTTTCATGTGTTTCATTCAGTGAAGGCTACGAGTTGGACAGTACAAACTACAATATGTCAATTTGCCACCAATTGCATCATGAACAACTCTTACAGTGGTAGCAAATGCTGGTACATGTAGCAGAAACAACACTAGACCCTTGTTATATATTTATTATTAGCACACATACAATTTTACTGATTAAAAAAAAAAAAAATATTCCATTGTATTATGTAAAGCGAGTCAAATATATGGATAGTTTTATACTATAGTGCTTGTAAACTTAGTACAATTATACCACAGGTCTTTCAAAGATTATTTTGTACACAAACTTAACACAATTTAAGCCTGTTTTATGCATGGTCATTTTCCAGGCAAAAGTTATTTTTCACTCATGTTTATCAATGCTCTCCATCCAAAGTAAACAGGACGATGTAAATTGAAGGACGCCATTAGCAGATGAGTAGAAGAGATACCTCGCCAAACAAATATTGCCCACCTTGGGCGAGAAAGAAGGATCAGGTAGTAATTTGTGGTAAAGGAAAGCGAGCAAGAAATCTAGTGAGAAGAGTCGCCTTTCGTTATAATGTGGGGTAATACTACACAATGGCAGGCGCAGTGGGGTGTGCAAGCCCAGCAACAGTATCAAGAAAATATGGGTAAGATGATACTAATTTATAAGAAAGGAGGTTATCCATATTCAATGAATGCCATGTTTATGAAAATGACATTTCTATGTATTCCTGCTTATGTATGACTGTAAGCTAGTACATGTAGCTACATTGTAAGCCATTTACATGTGTAAATGCCCTTTAAATTTGTCACAGAGTAACTTCAAGGCTTTTAAAAGTCTCTGCCAAAATTCATCGGACAAAATCAGTCACGTGACCACCGTTTTGTAAACAATTGGCCTCTCACTCTGGATGTTTTCCATTGTCTGATGAATTGTGAAGCAGACTTAAGTCAACGTTTAGACAGCTAATTTGTCTAGTAAATTCAGTATGTCCAAATAATTTTGAAGAATGAATGTGTGAATGTAATGGGTAAAATCTGGAAGTACACGGAACAAGGTAGGTTGAGTAGTTTTTTATTTAAAATATATGGATAACCTCTGCTTCTTGTAGAAGAAAGTAGTTTATTCTTGGGTCAACATAGGTGCAATTTATGATGATTATGATGAGAAATTTACATACAACATTGTTAAATGCACTGTGCATTGATTGCATTTATTTTGTGTAAAATGACAAAAAACCTGCAATTATAGCATGAAAAAGTTTACAACTACCGTATCACTAAATTCACTATCCATGATATCATGATATGCACCAAGAATACAGAACTTACTAATATAGGCCTACTAGACAAACTTTAGCAGGTGAATTTTTAAATTTTAAAACACATGGCCTCGATTTTAGAAGTTGTTAAACATTGTTGATCTAAATGGAAAATTTTTGATTGAAAACTGGATCACACACTAGCTTTTGGACAATGCTTTTCTCCATGAGGACTATCCCTAATAGAGTTTGTTTGTATTTTTCTTTAGACTCAGTTCTGCAAGGTTTGTGAAATATTCTACAGTTTGTATTTGACAGAGTCTTACTGGACTTTGTGTGAGTCTAAATTTGGATCAATTGGACTCATGAACTCACGCTGAAATTCTAGCCCTGCTATATGTATTTTGAAAAAAGTTGTGTCCTTTACTCTTTTTTATAGAAACTACTAACGCCAAGCCTCTTTTGATCATAGGTACTGACTGGGCAGCCCTAGCACAAGAATGGATCAGACAGCAACAAAATCCTGACAAAGCAGCTCCTCAGTCCAACAACGCCCCACCGCTGCCACCAGAGAATCAGCCACCTCCATTACCAGTAGATCCTAATAGGCCAGGTGACGCCCCTCCTCTTCCACCTCCAACAAATGGAAAAGGTCAGTACACCTACTCAAGTGGAAAACTGTGTGTAATTAATTTTTTATTCCTTTAATTTTACCTATTTTTTTTTCTGAAATTTAACTTTTTGGGGAGTTTTAGAGGTAACTTTAATTTGGAGTTGTTTTGGTTAAGTTTTGCTATCTGGGGCCTTTGTTAAAAAAAAAGAGGGGGGCCTATGGTTTCAATCTTATTTGGTCATGCAGATGTACAAGACATTAAGTATAAGGCTAATTTAAAAAAAAGTAAACAAGAAATACTGGTAGTTCGCTATGCCTCCCAGATTTGTAGTTCCACTCGGCATCTGCACACTTTACAGGTGTTCGCTGACCACTGTGACCGACGTAAGCTCCATTCCACACCAAGCATCATTTCAGGTTCTGCGGCAACCTCTAGGGGTGCTGAACCTTAATCAGCCCATATACGCACCATCACTGCCCGGATCAGATCCCCAAGTTTCGTACAGGTTTCCATGAGACAATTAGCAGTTAGTTCCTTGTCCAAGGGAATTTCAAGCACACTCAACTTTTATTTTTTTGCACCAGTGGGAATTGAACTTGGGACTTTCCGCATCGCAAGCGAGCGCCTTACCGATTGAGCTAACTTGACTGATTTTAAACATCTGAGGACCCCCAACATATATGTATTACTTCTGTGCCAAAAAGTAGGACAAATCCAAGATATACTGAATGAAATCAAAGTTTGCTTATTAAAGCTTTCCAAGAAATGTTAAGGTTAAAAAAGTCACCCAAAACTTTGTATAGACAAATTAATGTGCAAAAACATGATTTCTTGTACATTGTAGATCCTGGTGCCCCTCCCCTCCCCTCTGAACCAATGCCTCAAGATGGCGGACAAGCAGGAATGCATTATGACTGGAATTGGCAACAGCCTCCACCACATGGAGGACACTGGCCAGGTATGTAGTACGTAAGGGACTGGCCTAGATTCTTCGCACAAGAATTTTACCATGATTTTGAGGAATAGTGGAGAAAATTGCAATTTTTATTTACTTTAATTTGATTTTTTTTGCCGCCAGTGGCAAAAACTGGTGTGTAAACTGTTTCTATTTTCGAAACCTAAAAAGATTTTGTTTCTGTGCCTGTGATGGGCAAACAACAAATTTTTGATGAAATTCTTTCTCTTTTAATATGTATTAAATTATCTCCAGGAGCTTTGTTTGATCTTTTATCTGGTAAATCCATCTGAGGGACAAATCTAGGATTTAATAGCACAGTAAAGTCACACCACCATAAAACAATTGCAAGTTAATTCTCTCTCAATTTGAGCCATTTCTGTGTAAATTTCTCTACTTTTTTGGATTTTACTGCACTTTTATTAAGCTGTATTTCTAGCATTTCCATAAGTTTTTAATTCTAAGTTTAATCTAGGCTAGTGCCTTTAAGAGGACACATCACATATCGCAACCTACATGAACACCAAAGAAAGTACTGGAAACAGGATTAAATGCACCTTAAAAACCTAGCTAAGTTAGGAGATTGTGCTAAGCTTGGACTGAAGTTGCGAGAGTGTATAGTGATCCATCACCGCATTTTGGTCGCAGCTAAAATTATACTTGATTGCAACGCAATACATATCCTGCCAAATTGTGCATACCCAAGCAATAGCGTTTGACGAGCTCGATAGTTGCAGATCACAGTCAATGTACACTTCCGTTGGCAAAGTACACGTATGTACACCTTATGACAACACATTGGGAAATGGATCAAATAAATAACATGTACAATGTATGGGTTTCACCTGAAGTTCCTCATAATATTTTACCCACATTTTTTTTAAATAAAATGCTGAAGTGAATAATAACCCATGGAGAACAAACTGAAAGACTATCATTTAGCTATTTGGCACTATGATAGTAATCTCCATGGCCTAATCAGTGGTTCACAGCAAGAAGAAGAGAACTGGAGTGTAGGGGCGCTTACTTTGTACATTTGGTTGCACTTGAATGTTTCTCATCTCATATGTGTCTGGGTTTTTTCCCAGGTATGCCCCCGATACCGCCTATGCCAGGAGGAGCACCCCCAGGTATGATGCCCCCTGTACCTCCAGATGTGAAACCCCAAACCTTTGACTATGGTCACGGGCAACCTCCAGGAGCAGTGCAGACCTTTGAACATAACCATGGAGGAGGCCGTGGCCCTCCAGACCCTCGACCACCAGCCCAGACATTTGATCATGGTCATGGTGAAAGCTATGTTGGGCCGCCTGAGAGTTTTGATTATCACCATGGAGGAGACCAATACAATTATCAGGTAAAAATGTAGCAATTTAATAACCAAAAGATTATGAATGAAGTGCACCTTTTTTAGGTCGCTGTAAGAAAACTAGTTCAATCACTTATCTTAATTGCTGATTTGATTACATGATAAAAGTTATTTTTAGACCTTGAACTTGCCAAAATATACAGATATTATTTGATTTCTCCACCAATGGGATTCAAGGATTCATGTCACCCAAATAATAAATTTCAATATACATATACCTTTCAACTTTCTCTATTCTATGCATTTAATAAAATTTCGTGATATAACTAATGATCAAACTTGTGCAAAAAATTAATGTATATTTTGTAAGTGGGGCCCAAGTTAGTTATTAAATGTGTTTAAAATTGAATGGAATGAACAACATGTTGATAGTATGCGATTTGCCCTAAATGCCATCGTCAAGACAGAAATTCCACCCATTCTATACAAGTGATCAGTTTTATCTGCAATAAAAAGTAATACTCTATGCAATTTTTATTCAGCAACATGACTTCCAAGATCATCCGGGAGGTGGACAATACTATGATGATTGGGGCGACCACCACCCCCCACCTGAAATGGACCGTCGAGGCCCATCCATGAAAGATGGTAGAGATAGAGACTACTACCCATCGCCTAGAGATCGTGGCAGAATGAGACGACCTCCACCACTCATGGAGGGTCCACACCGTCCAGAAATGCCTGAAGAAGAAGATCCACCAATGGGTATGACATTATAAATTGTCCAAAGCAAACACCCTTTGTTTATGAGAATATAGCATCATACTCAGGCCAAATGTTTAAGGCCTAGGTTGAAATCTGGCTTGATTTGAGTTAGGATTAGAGTCATGTGGTTTTATGGATTTAGTGAGGACAATTTTGTAAAACTTTGTTAACATTATGAATCCCTCGTCTCTAATTTGATTTTTCCCTTGTGGCTTACATGTCAGTATCTATGGCATTTGTGAGAGGGATTACCTCTCCTTTCTGATAAATAAAAGCCTCACAATTGTTAAGAGATGATACATGATATATGAATGACCTGTCTTGGAACCGACTTTGCTGTCACGCTGGTAGTACCATCACTCAGTTCTATGCACAACAACATGCTCCGTTGAGTACTTATTCACCTTTCCTTAAATGTGCATTGAATATTTGGCCATTTTCACAATAATGATTAATGCAACATTTGTACCCTGAGAGTAAAAATTTCAAACAAAAAAGTATTTTTTATATTTTGAAAAAACAAGTGTGATGATTAGTACAGTACCATGTTACCTCGATCATAAGAATATGTTACCTTGATCATAAGAACACATTCAAATCCTGACATGGCAAACAATTACTGTTTTGGAAAACATAAAATATGAAAGTACATGCTGATCTGGTGGATAAAATATAACAAGTTTAAAGGAGGACCATTGTAATTTTTTCGTCACATCAGGATTTGAAGTGGAGTTGAGGGGGTTCTTATGATCAAGATTATAGGGAATAGAGTTTACAGCTGTTGAATATGTGAAGAAAATATGAAAGCTGTTTCCCCAAAATGAGCAGAAAGACATATTTCAAATTTGAGTTCATAGACTTCTTTGAGTTCTTCCATGTTTTCACCTTTCAAATAAGATATAGTTATCATACTTTTTTGATCACCCAGTACAGTATGCATTAAATGATTATATTTTCAGATACAGAGAAACGCAAACTCCTACCGGCATGGATTAGGGAAGGTCTGGACAAGATGGAGCAAGAAAAGCAAAAGAAAGCAGAGAGGGAAAGGAAAGAGAAAGAAAGAAAAGAACGTCTTGAAGCACAGAAGAAAGCAGAACAAGATATCATAAACCAGGCACGCATCAAACAGGGGCTTCCACCTAAATCTAAATTTGACGAGGTACTTGTTTTGTTTTCTACATCATTGCAACTCAGTTCTGTTCCTTGTTGTAGGCTTTTTAAATCCTTTCTTTCTGGTTATATATCTGTGTCATGACATACATCACACATGGCCTGATATGTTACGTGTCCAGCTGTACGTGTCATAATTGGGTTCAGGACTTTATTGATTCATACAGGTCTATCAGATCATCAAGCCATGCACCAACGTAACAACTCAATTTTAACTTTGATATTCACTTGATAACATGTAAAATTTTCAATGCATGATCCTAATGTGACTAAAATTCATAAATACATATAAAAGAAAGATACCAGGCTTGCTGTACCGCAGAAGTAATGGTGTCAATAGCCATCGGCCTCAAATGGGAGGTTTTCGCTGCAATGTTGTGATGTTTTTCCTGGTGGACCATCATGACATTTTCACAATAGGAAATCCTACAATAATTATTGTAAGCAGCAAGAACAAACAAATAAGTTGATGGGCACTTTTAGTTATAACAGCACATTCCAAACATTTGAAATAAATTCTATTTTGCTTTTGTAGACTCACCAGGTATATGGTGTATGCAGAGCCCCAAGAAGGAGCATTTGCACAAGAGCCAATGGCTTTACGTGATTTCCTAACAACAGAGCAAGTAAAGTTTCTTGCCCAAGGAAACAAGGAGATATAATCAGACCGGTAGTGCTGCCACTGGGGCTTGAACCTACAACCTCAGTATTACGAGACCCGTGCTCTAACCGCTCGGCCACGTTCTCCTCTTAGTGTGTGTACATAGTTATAAGCTATTACTAAGGTGTAATTTCTCATCCTGATGTCTTGTTTTTTTTGCAACATGCAAAATGATTTACAGGGAAGCGACAATGAAGATGATAAAGCATCAGTGAAGTCAGTTGAATCAGGGGATAAGAAAGTTGGCGTTAGACAAGACAAAGGGACACCTCAGCCCAAGAAGGCAGAATCTGATGAGGAGGAGGAAGAAGAGGAGGAGGAGGAAGAAGAGATGCCAAAGACTGAAGAAGAGAAACAGCTATATCTGGTAAGAGACCCTAGCATAATTCATTTTGTGTACTCTGTTTATTCTTCAGTTATACTATATCAGTTCGGCGGAACCCGAATTCGGATACCCACGCACATTTCGTATCCGAATAGTGATACCTGTATCAGAATGAGGATATGGAGGGGTATCTGAATTCTGATACTCCTGTCGTGGCGCAGGAAACAAATTGATAGCGCAAGCTGGCGAGTACATATGTAAAACATCTTTCTTGCATTTATGATAAATGTATCTGTGGAAATGTCATTTTCATCTGTGCAATTCCAGCGGAACAGCTTCGAAACATGTCCTCATAGCTTCTTATCACAGAAGGCAAAAACATTTGGCCAATACTTTGATAGAATTTAGATGACAAATGATGATAATGTTATTGACTTTTATACATACCGGTATGGTGCGCGAAGCTGAATATTAATTTCAGCTGATATCCCGTTTCAGCTGTTTTTAATCCAAATTTGGATACGGGTATCCAAATTGTGATACGGAGTATCCGAATTCGGATACGTATCCGAATTGTGAGTTCGGAGTTCCGCCGAACTGATATTGTTCGAGTTACACGACCATGCTCTATTTAATGCCCATCCTGTAAATTTTGAAATGAAGATGATATTTATTTGCAATGTTTTGGACAGCTCTGTAGTGTTTGAGTGATAACTTTTGGTCATTATATCGTCCTTGTTTTATCTAATGCAGTGTCCAATAGGCATTTAACAGAAACAATATGGCAACAGGTTGTTAATCTCTGTTGTCCATATGCACAAAGAGGTTGAAGATTAATACTAGGTTTAAAGTTAGACCAGGTGTAAGTCAAACTTATACTACTGCCATAAAAGAACCCTTTGAAGCATTTTTGAACTGCAACAGCTTAAGATTCAACCAAAAACTCTTCAAATGACTAAAGATATGACTACATTGGTTGAGGAAAATATGTGATGACTCATCCCAAAAAGGGGGACTTTGCAACAGAACGTCTTTTGAGAAAATGTCGAAAATAGGCAGCAAAAAATAAAGAAATAATACGAATTTCAATCAGATTTCCTGTTGTAAAATTTGATTGCCTTGATCAATTTCAACAAGTAAGGTGTCATTTTAAAGCTTAGAAAATTCTATGACAGATGAAATGATAAAATCAAAATTGATATCATCTGCAAAGTCCCCCCTTTCGGGGTGAGCCATCACATATGTTCAGCCGTGAGACAAATTTCAATAAAACTAGGTGACTAGGTCTACCTTTACACCTGTTCTAAGTCTTAAACCTCTTTTGTGCATACAGACCTAAATGTTTAGGCCAAGTAACAAAAATTGATCGTCTGGACTTTTCCGAAAATGTGGTGAGGGAGGCCCTTATTATTTGTTATTTTGTCCAAGATGGTTGCCATGTCCAAGTTGGCCACCATAACATATTTGAAGATGATATTATGGTATTTTAGGGTTATTAAAGTGCAATGAGGATCCTGTTCACTTGTCCAATACCAATTAAAAAAGTGTGTTGTTGATTTTGTTTTGTTTTGTTTTGGGAATTTTTAAGAAATAACAAATAACAAAAAAATTGGTGCGGCGTCAAAAATCGGTGAGGGAGGGGACGATCAACTGGTTATTTTTGTTACTTGGCCTTAAAGGTGATCATTGTCTATGCCATATCATTAATTTAGTGAAAGTAAAACTAAAATTGAGCTCGCACCTCGTCACCAACTTATCTAAAGTTAATTTTGTGAAGAAATTGCTGTCTTGCGTGAGCGCAAGCTCTAGGAT
Organism: Ophiothrix spiculata; assembly: GCA_000969725.1. Taxonomy (NCBI): domain Eukaryota; kingdom Metazoa; phylum Echinodermata; class Ophiuroidea; order Amphilepidida; family Ophiotrichidae; genus Ophiothrix; species Ophiothrix spiculata. The sequence continues at coordinate 43,505 of JXSR01S010307.1, forward strand.
TTCTTGAGAATAAGTTTAACATTTGAGAGCTTGTTACCAAAACTTTTGACTAAGCCAGCTGTTGTGTGTAAAGGAAACGTTGTTTACTCAGTGTATTTGCGCATGATAGGTTGAACTCCAGTATTCCTGAAATGCTAACAGTAGGCAGGCAAGCACAGGATGGTCAGTAGGTTTCATTTTCTAGTATCACATGACATGATCTTTCAGATTTAACTCAAATTTGCTGCATTGGATGACAGCTCAAATGAAGAATGAATGCTTGTGGTGCATTTACACTGTGACGACTTGCTTCGTATTTGCAACTAAAAAGTTATAACTGGAAGCGACTGATAGTAACGATAGGGTGCGTAGCTAGCAGCGAGTGTGAGCGTGAACTGACTTTAACTAATGATGACGGGCGTAAAATTCAAAACTGCAATACATAGTCTACGTTGCTTGTCGTTACCCCCAATACGTCACAGTGTAAACGCACCTTTAGCAGTATTTCCCAGCATGGAAAATGATGGTCTTCAATATAATCAAGTTGTTAATTTACCATCCAGAAAATCACACATAATTATAAATCTTAACTTGTGATGGCCATTTTTTAGATGATGAAGATGCGGAAGTGGATGACTGAGATCCTCCTGGATGTGACAAATGCAGAGGTAGAATCAGTAGCTACGGAGGTGTACAGGAAAGCAAGGACCAGGAAATCACAAGGTATGCATCACAATGTGCATGGCACAAATAGGTTGGACAGAAACTTCTCAAAAAATGGTTGGAAAGTTTCTTTAGCCACCTATATCTCATTTAATTTATACTTTCAAAATTATTTTGTTGCACTTTTGGATTAGCTAGCATCCTCCTCTATAAAATGACACCAAATTTGTAACAATAGCTTTCTTCATGGCCGAGTAATTCCACTGGGACAGTATCTGTACCAATTCTATTGCAAAATGATAAATCAATGAATGGGTAAATGGATTGAAGTTATTTACTGGAAACAGTTTGTTTTGGAATAACAAGGGTGAGGATAGGATTACAAGTTTTATTTTCTTTGACATGACAAATGAGTCCATGTTGCTTATCACTTCCTGTAAAGTGATCATTCTGTGTTCAATCCAAGCATCGTCATTAGGTTAGGGTGCATCAGGTGCCCCTCATGTCAACCAAATGTTTTGCTCCTAGTGTCAAATTGTTCTAATTAACTAGAAAATCATCCCCTCCCAATTTGAATTCAATCGGAGGTCAGGAAAGGGGGTCCACCGTGAGCTTAAAGTTCGGAGAGAGCCAACCAATTAAAGTCCATCCAGTCCAAGTTGAAAATGGATTTGCATTTATTTAGTATTAGCTGAGAAATAATGTATTATAAAAGCTTCCACTAAAAGCAGCTATTAATGTGTCTGTATAACTGTATATATAATACAATAGCTGCCTGCTGGACTTATACTGTTTGTATCTGTTGTGAACCCCTTCCCGAGGTTCAATTGAATTTAAATTTGGAGGGGATTATTTTCTAGTTAAACAGCACAGTTTGACACTATGAGCAAAAAATTTGGTGGACATGAGGGGCGCATGATGCTCCATAATCATCATGGTAACTCAACCTGTAGAACAACTTGAAGTTGGTTTGTCATAAAAGCAAGTTGCAGCAAAATTGATGTTATAGTCATCTGAAAAAAACCTTTTCATTCTGGGCGGGACCAAATCGCACCGTGCGTGAACAACAAACCAATCAAATTGATCATCAAGTCACACAGCAACAGAACAGACAAATCACGCGAGCTCACGAGTAACGCGTGAGTTGCGTTTGAACTTTAAACTCGGCGCACCAGACGCGTAAAAATGAAAAGGTTTTCTTCACGCGACTATAGTAAAGGCTTGGTATCAAACCTGAAACAAAAATTATGTGAAACGGGATGTCAAGAACGGGTGAATACGGAGGTTTCACTGGCTATTGATTAAGGTAAGTGAGCATTGTTTGGTTTTCATAATAAGAACAAACAACTTATTCATTCACTATCATTCACTGATTTATCCTTTTATAGCATCATAATTAATTGGATTGATACAGATACTGGTCAATTTGGTACACTCTGTTTTGAGACCCACCTGTTAAGAAAGGGAAATTATTCAGCCATGAAGTAAGCTATTCAAATTTGGTGTCATTTTATTCTAGCTAATCCAACAGTGCAATAAAATAATTTTAAGAGTATAAATTAAATAAGATATAGGCGGCTAAAAAGCTTTCCAAACATTTTTTGAGAAGTTCATTTTTATACAAGACTACTGTTTCTTATAATAAATTTTTCAAAGTGTGGGTGATTAAGGAATGTCTTTACCTCTATTTCAAAAATAAATAATGTGGCAATGATAAAGTAAAACAAATCAAAAACTGAAGAATCTGAACTTTTATTATTATTTCTACCAATAATTTAATCTTTTTGTTGTATGTTTTCTGAACCACGTGTGAATCATATCAACCTTTATGACAAGAATTTTTGATGATCCAAGAGAATGACAGAAAAGAGTTGGAAAGAATGCATCATTATCACCACACGCTTGTAAATATAAATACGCATGTGGAAAACAATGTTTTTTGTATTGAATGTTAATATCCAATGAAATTCAATAAAAGTGAACCAATAAAATTGAGATTATTATAGTCATTATTTTTAGGATATTTGCCCATCGTATGAAATATGTTGTGGGTCTTTAATGGCTTATAGCATGCTGTAACTTTGTAATATAAATAAAGTACATACTTAGTTGTCAATCTATATTAATTTAACAAGCCATGCCATTATACCAGTGTTCCCGCTAAGGATTTTGACTCTGCGCCAGAGCAACATAAAAGAAAAAAACACTTCTCGCCATTGCCAATTTCAGAAGATAACCTAAAAAATTAGAGTAACTTGGACTATAATCTGAATAAAACTGATATAAATGAATGTTGTGTAAAAAAAACACTGTATAACCAAAACCCTATTTTTGACTTTTTGTTTTGGAACCTCTTGCGCCAATTTTTTGAGCTTCTGCGCCAATTTCACGACATAAGGCCTTAGCGGGAACACTGCATTATACCTCTTGGATTCTCCTTAGATATCATGCATTGGTCCCATTATACCTCTTGGGATTTCCCTGAGATGTCATGCATTGGTCCCAATTTGCTTCTGTAGATGATGCCTCAAGGAAAGATTCTTATTTCATTCTGCTTTGGAGTTACTGTTGTTTAAAAATTGCCATCTTAGCCCCAAAATGTCATATAATTCGTTGAGCCACAAGCACAACAAAAAATAAGTTACTCTCAACAGGTAAATTTTTTGGTACCGGTAATAGGAAATGGCATAGCACTGTTTTTTCCCCAAATGGGTTGAGGGTGATGGGACTGTTTTAGGAAAGGAGATAAATTTTACTTTTTTGTTGCTATTGTAAATACTGGAACTGCTGAATACACAATGGGCAGTGGAATGTGCTCATAACAAAATCACAGGCCTGTAGATATGGAAATCATTTTTCAAAAGTGTGAGGGCACTATTTTTCCCCTCTAAAAACAAAACAAACTTGTACTAAAAACCGTTGTTTTATGCTATTTCCTATTGGAAAATCCAAACAAGGATTAGATATACCAAAAAGAAAAGTTCATCAGTGATTTAATTATTGAATTGTTAAAAAATATAATTAAAATTGGTCTTTGGCACTGTTGCCCAATTTTATTTTTTGTCCTTTGACAACAAATTTCAAATAATTGATCAGAGTGAAATATGATATTTTCCCCACAAACTGTATGAATTTTAAGGACAATCCAGGAGGTTGGTTGAATGAAGCTGGGGTGACTGTTTACTTTGTTCTACCATGGGTACACAAGGAGATTGTATTTAGCTGCATGTGGTCATTTTGATTTTCATATGGCCACTAACAATTCACATGGATTTACTGAATTAAATAGTTTCTCTTAGCTTTTTAGCCTAGCCTATTTGAACAGTGAATCTAAACCACTAAACATCATTTCAGCCTATTTTGAATTAATGAATAAAAAATGGACCCAATGCCAATGTGATGTGAACTTTTCTCTTTAAACTAATTGCAAAGATGCCGAGTGGCTTAGATTTAAGCTAAGCAGATATGAAGCGATTTTGGATTCAGTAAATCCATATGACATTGTTTTTGGCCATTCAAAATCAAAATATGCAGCCAAATAAGATCACCTGATAGAACGAAAGGTACACTTAAATGAATTGAACTTTATTTGTTCAAATGCATTTTTTTGCAATGATGTCTGTAATTAAGTGAAAACAGCCCTTTATAAAAATAACATGGATTTGCTGCTTTTTCCCATGGTAAAAAGAGTACTCAGTAAGTGAAAAATATTTTTGGGCTAGTTGTTTCATAAAAAAAGATTACAGGGACGTCACCAGCTACTAGTTAGTATCAGCCAAATTCATAGGCTTCCATGAGTAGCAGTTACAAAGAGAATTCTTTTCATTGCGTCATGTGCCCTTTGTGAAAACAGATCAGTTCAATCGTCACATTCAGCAACAGAGCGGCCTAATCACAAGTATGGAGCGATTGAGTTGCGTGTGAATTTGAACTCTGGTGCATAAGTCGTGTTAAAGTGAAAAGATTTTCTTGGCAAATATAATCAACTGGCACAAACTGGATCAGTCACAATCCTGTAAGTCGCGGCTTGTCTCAAACTACCGACATCATTGTATTTTCAAACTTAATATAAGCTTATGCTAATGTTTTTTTCTACAAATATCTTCATTGCCAGATCTGTAATTTTAGGTGTGCATAGCATATGATTGTTAAGTCTTTGAATAAGTGGCAAGTGAATGCAAATGGCAAAATGTGATTGTGGTAATTTCATTAAAAAAGAGTTTTAAAGGGATGGTTCTACATAGACAAATTAGTCTATTGGTGAACTCAGGCAAGTCAGTATAAAATATTGAATGATTTCTGAAATCTCCTTTTTAAATTTTTCATATTCAAACAATGCCTCTCAATTTGCATTCTCTTGATTTTCTAACCAAACTTTGTTTTTATCCCTCATTGGTAATCAAGACAGGGTCATATATGTGTTGTTATCCACTTCATGCATTATGTTTCCATGGTTTCTAATCTGTTATATGTGTATGTGAACTAGCTTCAGCAAATCAGCTAGCCAAGTCCAATGCACTGGCATCTATCGCCGGACTCGGTAAGTACACTACCAAGTTTCCTTTTTGTCTCTTTGTTTTGTAGTTTTAGTACATTCTGTATTTGATTCGCATCCCAGTAAATAATAGATAGACTCTAAATACTTTACAATTGTTCAAGCAGCAAAATACTACAATTAAAGCCATCTTTGGCATGCAAGTATATTGTATGTGTGATATAAGTACCACATTCACTCCATGCAGCCTACTTACCCTGTTGATTCAAATAAATTGGTGATGTAGATTTCAAGTTCATAAAATTATCATATGTTTGCAACATAGAAATTGTGTATTTTGCTGGATCAAAAAAATATACAATGCAATGCATTGTACCTGCATCATCGCCTTTGGGATGTCACGTAAATGCAGTAACTCCTTAGCTTTGGGTTTAATATCAATTTGCGCTTATTTGTAAGGTTAAATAATGTTCAAAAATTTGACCCCGGGTCATTACCAGGGGTGTGAGAGTTCAGCTTTTTAGCTGATTTCAGCTTATTTAATGGCTTCAAAAGAGTCATAATTTCAGCTTTTCTTTCATTTTCAGCCTGTTTTGAGCATTTTGTTACCATTTTCAGCTTTTTTCAGCTCTTTTAATCACCTGACACTCACACCCCTGCATTACAAGGTCACTGCAATAAGTTTTTAACCTTTGATCCCACATGGACCAAACTTGCAAGATGAATAACCCAGGGTGTGTCCTGGGGGGAAAGGTCAAGGTCATTCAAGGTTAGAAGTGTTTTTGGAGGTCAAATGTTTATGAATAATCAAACATTGTCCTGAGTTCATTCAAGGTCATCTGAGGTCTATTCAAGGTCATCATGATAACTTTATACCCTTAATACCACATGGATTTAGCTTGAATCTTGAATAGCCTTGACCAGGGGTGTGTCGTGGTGTTTTCAAGTGAATTCAAAGTCAAATATGAACAAGGTAAATGATGCAATAGGCGATGGATAAAGCAGACAAGACTACTGTTTCGCTAATAATCCTTGTCTTAGTTTATCTGATAAATTTTCAAAAAAAAAAACTGTGGTACTGTTTACCCTTAAGAAGAATATTAGAATGCACATTTATTTACGCCTTGAGAGTCTGTAATTGCTTTTGTGCAAAGAAGAGTTGATGGCAATATTAACGTAGTTATGGTTTGCTTTCTAGGACTTGCAACGTATGACTCTGACAGCGACTCTGATGAGGAGGACGAAGACGAACCAGACAGTGATGAAGAGCTAGAATCGTCAATAAAACAAAAGAAACATGCTTGGGGAAAGAAAGTAGAAGAAGAAAGAAGGAAGGAAAGAGAGGAGGAAGAACGGCAAAGACGAGTGGAAGAAAAGCGCAAACGAGAGGAAGAGAGGAAACAACGTGAGGAGGAAGAACAGAGGAGACAAGAAGAAAGAGAGAAAAGAAGGCAGGAAAGAAAAGCCAGGGAAAAGGAGAAGCAGGAGAAAGAAGGTATGAAAGGGATACATTTTCAATTGAATATATTGTAGGGTCCAAAAATACTGGTTTTGTTTACATCATCAAGAAAACTAGCACTACCAAGATTGAATTATATCAATAAAGATTGTGATCTCTTAGCTTTAGCCATTAATTTGTGGATTATTTGTTTCTTGGGATTTTAATATTCAATACAAGCTTTAAAAGGGCACAAAGGGGCTTGTGTTTGTCACATATGAAAATCGAGGTATTGTGCTTGCAGCATTGTTTGGGCTAATTAAAGGGACTCAGCCCATGTGTGACATCCAAGATGACTGATTTGTGTTTGAAAATGTTGTGATTTTAACTCATAGATACTGATAACACAAAGTAAAGCTTCTTGTCCCATTGATTTTGCATTTAAGAGGTTCCATCGTAATGCCTGTTATAATGTCTCCATTTTATTCCAGGAGACTCATCTTCCAGTACTTCATCTTCGTCATCGGAATCATCATCTTCATCTGACCAATCAGACTCTGAGTCTGAAGAAAAAGAAAGTCTGTCTCATGAAAAAATAGAGAAAGAAAAGTCCAATAAGTCAAACTTACCTTATGATAAAGGGTCAAATAATGGTAGGACTAGTCCCTCAGATTCAGATTCAAAAGTTAAAATTAAAAAGCAAAGTAAAAAAGAATCCAGTCAGGAAAGTGAAGAATCTGATGATGATTCAGATGAAGATAGCAGCAGTAGTAGTGAAGAAAGTTCTGAGGAGGCTTCTGAATCTGATCACGCATCATCCAAGAAAAAGAGTAGAAAACGGTCTCAAAGTCGTAGTAGGTCACGCAGTAAGCACAGGGATAGGAAAGAGCACAAAAGTAGCAATCATAGGGATAAAAGTGCCGAGCGAGATAAACACAGTGAAAGGAGTAGGCATAGAAGCGATAGGGACTATGATAGGCAAGCGAGTAGAAGCAGCAGGCGTTCGCGATCAGATTCTAGGTCAGCTGATGAGCGCAAAGCAAGCAAAAGGCGTAGTAGTAGGCATTCCATTTCTCCAAGCAGTAAGCGAAGAGAATCACGCGTTAGCAGTCATAGAAGTTCACATAGAAGCCGGAGTCGTTCGCGGCATAGAAGCAGATCGCGTCATAGGAGCTCTAGTCGTGTGCGTGACACGCGTCATAAGAGCCCTTCCTCTAGCAGTCGCAAGAAGAAATCAAAGAACTATGAACGTGAAAGTTCTGTTGAAAGTAGGACTAGTGACTACAATAGGTCCAAAGAGAAATCTGATAAACATAGAAAATCTAGTCGCAAAGAAAAAGATGATCGCGAGTACAGTAGGACTCATTCTAGGGATGATAGTGAAAGAGACAGGAAGTCCAGACATCGAGACGATCGACGAGAATCTGGACGAAGGTCTAGATCTTCATCCCATGAAAGTCACAGGTCTTCCAGAAGGAAAGAAAAGAAACGATCAAGGACTCCCGAGAAAAAGTCATCATCACACAAGAAAAGGAGGCGAGATGAATCGCAATCAAGAGAAAGTTCTGTGGAGAGGTCACATGGTAGCAGGTCTGGTAAGAAGTCCAGTCGCAAACACAAGTCTAGTTCCAGATGACAAGGTGGATATAATTTCTTTGTATTTCTCATCCTAATTTTCAATCCATTCAGTGAGTCATTCCCATCAATTGAGCATGCCCGCAATACATGAAGTTAAAGGTGCTTTAATTTTTTATGGTTTCACAAGATTTACTTTTGAAGTGAATGTATGTGGGATTGAAAATGTTACAGTTATAGTCCCACATGGTTATGAATTCAAAAATGTAATTTTAGTGTGCTATAATTAAAAGAGCTTGGTCCGATTTTTAAGAAATTGGTTTTCAAGGTCATATGAAAGAAGACCACATAAAGAGGTCTAAGTTTTAAATTTCAGCTGAATTGGTCAAACCGTTTTGATTTTTTGGGCCATTTTGTATTTCAGAGTCGCCTATATGTTACTATGTCAAATTAATTATGGTTACCATAATTAGACACATTTTCATATATATCTCCAAAACGGAACAGAACTCAGCCGTGAAATTTCACATTGCTTATGAGAAAAATATGAGCAATATATTGGTACCAAAATATCAAAAATTTTGAAAACATGTTGAAGCAATCGGACCATGGTCCTTTAAGTGGTTTTATCTTAGATTGCTTACTAAAGTTTAATGCTGTTTGATCCTACTATTTCTCCAACAATATCATTCCCAAATTCAAAGTCTGTCCTGATCTTGATTAACATAGACATTTTTGTACAAAAATATTCAAGATTTGTTTCCTTTTAAAAATATGTGTGCCCAGGAGTTTTATTCAATCATTTTCATGTGTTAAAAACAACTTTTATTAGTAAATAGTCAAGAAATAATTCATGATTCTCATTTTTTAATGCCAGATTTAGATTCATTCAAAATTCTCTTTGAGATAACATTTTATATACCTGGGACAAAAAAACGACTTGTGATTTATCCATATCAAATGTTTACATCATTAGGATCTATCCATTGAAACTGTTCTAAGAAACAAAACAAGAAGAAAACAGTTACAGAATTTTTTGGCACATTTGGATATGTAATACAGGGAATCCTGAAAATTGATGGTATCAGTTGCCGTATATATGTATATTCCATTCATGGTTGTAATTTTTCGTCCATTTATCTTATTTTTTCCTTTCTACAGGCTTGGCTGTCTTGTGTCTGGAACCATGATTCGCATCAAATGGTAAATAATGCATCTTAAATTTTAAACAAAGTTCACAATTATCTAAAATAAACAATTCTCTAAATTAATTAATTTCTCTTGGATAATTTGAATATATATGTTTGTAATATTGAATCAATGCAAATATAAAAATCAAATGTTGTGTTTTATATCATGGTGTATCAACATTGACGTTTTCCACATTAGAGGAGCTTGGTCCATAAAGTTTTTTTCAAACTTTTTGAGATTTTTCCAAAAATTATTCATGTTGTTCTCATATCCTATATGAAATTTCACAACTGAGACAAGTTCCGTTGTGGAGATATCAGTGGAAAGTGTTCACAGTGAAATTATTGGTTTTGAGGCGTTGGAGCACAATTAGGCCAAAACTTTGTGCGATGGCCGCAACCTGGCCACAGCATTTATTTTCCAATATAGCGACCGTAGGCTTGATCATGCACCTCTAAATAATTTCAAAACATGTAATGAATATTTTAAAATAATCTTGAGGTGAATAATCAAGCCTACGGTCGCCACTTTGGAAAATCAAGACTGTGGCCAAGTTGCGGCCGACCTCACAAAGTTGGGGCCTAATTGTGCTCTATTGCCCTATTGTTAAGTAGGCCTGATGAGAGGTAACTGTGAAATACAAAATTGCTCATAAATAAAAAAAAAAGTTTGACACATTCAATTATATGTGAAACTCAAACCTTTCAATATGTTACTCATGAATCAAAAGAGAGTACCTGGTTCAATTGAAACTTGAAACTGAATACAAAATTTCTCCTAAATCAAAACAGTTTGACTGATTCAATTGGAATTCAAAAATGAAACCTCTGAATTTGTGATATTCCATTGGGAACCAAAAACTAAATCAGACCATGCTCCTTAAACCCTAACTGATCACAGTGAATCTCCTAATGATTAAGTCGTAAGGAGTGATTGAGTAGCAACTCTACAAAAAGAATGGGAGGAGGGGCTGAGAATTATTGGCAAATCTAGAAATGTGTCCAGCAGAAGTGATTTTATTTTCCATAAATATGGCTACTCTCTTGGTTTGTGTAAAAAAATATTTTCGAGTTGATCACTTTTTTAAAGATGTGGGTTTGAATGAGGACAAAAATTGAGTGTTGAGAGCCACAAGGCCGTATCTGTATTTCAACAATCCCGATAAAAAAGATTTCAAGATCTTGCGGGTCTTTCCAGATGAATGATCTTATACACATGTGTATGATCATTCATCTTGAAAGCACCATCAGGTTTGGAACCTTTTGTTTAGGGACTGTTGCCTTGCAAGTACGGCTTTGTGGCTCTCAATCTTAGAAATAGAACTCGGAATGTAGAACTTGTGCTGGGTGCTAAAATTTAGAAAAATTCTTTGCAATTGGAGATTTTGGACATTACACAAGGCAGTAGAACACAAAAAGGAAAACTTGTGAAGAAGAAAATAGATACAATTACCATGTTTACAATGGGCAAAAGTTGTAATCGATTTAATTTTTTTTTTTGGATTAGCATAAATTAATTCGACTTGTAGGTGTTTACACTGCAGCGATTCCGAAGCGGATTCTGAAGTTGCTTCCAGAAAAATGAATTGCGTGTTTACGCCCTCATACATCACCATCCATTTACTGGTCAACAACTTTCGTTGGTCATGAGCTTTGCTGTGCTGTGTGTGTTGCAAAAAAATGAAGTCGGAATGAAAATATGAGTCAAATTTGACGATGAATTATAAAATGACGTTCAGCTCCTGTTCAGTGCAGTTGTGTGTTGTAAGACGTTGTTTCAGGTTGCTTGGCATTCATTGCTTGGTGATAAGCAGAAAGTCATGTGAACGGCAACAAGTCACATGGACCAGGGGTCAATCGTCTTGCTTGCTGAACTCAAAATCGATTACGACTTGCGTTTACACTGCTAAAAGTCATCTACCAATTATGACTATTCAATTTCATTTAGTCATCTTTCATATTCGATTTTTTGAATTCGACCTAACGCGACTTGTACTTGGTTACACTCATCTAAAAAGTGAAATTGATGACGACCTAAGTGAATTCAAAGACTACTTTTGCTGTGTAAACAGGGTAAAAGATAAGATGCCACACGAGAAATTTAGCAAAATCAGCAGCATTCAGCAAAAGTTGTAAATTCTGTGTTCTATTTTTGTCCACATTCAAAGGCACAACTTTCAAACAATTTTTGATTGATTCAAAATATTTCCTTGTTTAAAATGCAATAGTATACAAATATTGACTGCCTTGAGGGGCATGGTCGAAATTATTTTCCCGAGGTGATCTCAAAACCATGAATATGCCTGAAGCATGCCTGAAGCGAAGCTGAGGGCATATTCATGGTTTCGAGATCACTAAGGGGAAATAATTTAATCATACCCTGAAGAAAAAGCAGTCAATAGTCGTTTTATATACTGAATATATAGATTTTTGTCATCTGGTTGGTTAAAAGAACCATTTTTGCATTTAAAACGAAAGGTGAGTTGCGTGCGTATTGCTCATGTTACACCGGCGCGTGCAAAATATCACTAGGCCCGCTCAGCATATTTCAAATATGCTGAGCGGGCCTAGTGAAAAATATGCCCCGGGCCTAGTTAAATCCAAGCCCTCACTTTTAATCAATCAGAGGACAGTATTCTATATATGAGGTGTATTAATTACAAATATGGCGCACACATTTTCTGATATGGTTGCTGATTCCTGCGAACCCGCTCTTTCTTGTATACTCAGTAGAGTTTGCAATAGGCACATTGCTCACCACAGCAGTACAAAGTCTTCAGCTATCCCTCTTGTATTCTTGTACTGTTCACATTCCTGAGGTATACAATGTGTATCGCAATCTCTTATATATGTACGTAATGCTGTATTCATTGTAGCTTTAAGATCCTTTAACACAGCCACAGATTCTAGACTGAAGAACTTTTTGTAAGTAAATCAAAGTAACCTCTTTCAATGTAACTCTTAAACACGGAAGATTGGACATCAACTTCGATGACCTGAAGTCGCAGATGTGGTCATTGGTGTACATATATCGTTTGACTCCCTGGCTAGGAAACAGGCAACTCGCCATGTGTAGATATATGGCAACTTGCTGCGAGAGTGTAGGAATACTTCAGTATTTTCATGGGTTTTGTCCTGTCAATATTTAAAAGAGTATCTGTCAGAATTGAATGACCAAAAAGTGCTTGTGTATACGTAATGCATATCTTGCATCTATTCCAAGAAATACACTTGAAGACTGTAGGACTTCACGGCTGTTAATGTTAATCTTTGCCAGGATGAGACTCTTAATGTAATTATATGTATACTAAACGCCACTCATTCTACAAGCTTCGAATGTATGGTACAGACTGATCCAGTTTCCAACATTCCTATGCACACTGGGGCGCAGAGCTAGATCAATGTGCATCTCCGCAAGCTGCTTTGCATTCGGATTGTTACTATACGGGCATCCGATCCTGGTCTGCTACACAGTACTCTGCATGCATAAGTGGTCTACGTGAGCTCTGAATCTGGGAGATGCGCATTCATCTGGATCTGTGCTCCGTGTAGATAGCCCCAATATAGGTAGTCCTGATGTCTGGCATTACGATAACCAGGACCATCATTCTACTTGATAAACTGGAATTGGTGCTCAATTATATTTCAAATAATTTCAATATGAACAACAATATAATGTAGATCCGTTGCATGCATGACAGAATTGGATTCGTAATTTGCGCTTTAATTGACCATCAATTTGTGTCGTATCTAGTTGATTTCCCCTAGTAACGGTATTCATTAAAGGGACTGGCCTAGATTCTTCCCACTAATTTTTCACCTACATATTTTTTAAATGAATCAATAGAACATGTTTATAGTAATATAACCTACCGGTAGTTTTCCATGGTTTTGAGGAATACTGGAGAAAATTGCATTTCTTTATTAACTTTATATTTTTACGCGGGAGCAAAAAATGTTGTGAAAGCAGTGTTTCAATTTTCAAATTTTAAAAAGATCTTGTTTGTACACCTGTGATGGGTAAACAAATTATTTTTGATGAAATTGTTTCTCTTTTTATATGTATTAAATTATCTCCAGGAGCTTTAAATTATCTCCTGGAGCTTTGTTGATTTTTTATCTGGTAAATCCATCTGAGGTACAAAATTAGGATTTAGTAAACACAGGATAGTCACACCGCCATCACAGAATGATATATTGTAAATGAATTCTCTCAATTTGAGCAATTTCTGTGTTTGAGCCATTTCTGTGTAATTTACTTATTTTTTTGGGTACTTTTTTGGATTTACTTCATTTTTAAGCTTTATTTCGAGCATTTTCATAAGTTTTTCATTGTAAGTGGAATCTAGGCTGGTCACTTGTATTTTTAAGTCATTTGAGAGTAGATCACTTTTGTAGTCTGCCAAGAAGGATCATGAATGGGGAGGTGACCTGAAGCACTAAAAGCCGCCTCTTCTCAGCACAACATTTTCCTGATTGGGTGTCATGGCACTTGATATGATTTTTGGCAAAACTGGAGGAGTAAATGTTCCGAAACATAAAATTGGAGTTGGTTGTGTTGAAGAGAGTGTTAGTTTTTTCCTGGCAACTTTATGGGAATATTTTTCCAATGAAAATTATGTAACCTGATTAAAACATACTTTTCCATCGAAGATAGCTCTAATGCAGCTCATAGGTTGAAAAGAATTTTGGAAACTTTTTTCCAAAATATGATTAACATATGGGTAGGCTTTGTATTCAAATCTGATAAAGCGGCATGTGCATTGTTCTTGGACAAGACATGAACTTTCATGCTCCTCAAGACACAGATGTAATTTTAATACCAGAATACAACACTGATCCAAGTCCTTGGCAGAAGTAAGTAATGTTGATACTCCCTTTTGCCTGGTCTGGGCAAGATGGACTTGGATCATTGTTGTAGTATTCTATTGTTAGGGTTAATCTGTCATCCTGTGTGAAATCCAGATGAGAAATCCTACTTGAGTGCATGAGGTGTTTAGAATCCCGTTAGTGCACAAAATGGCAGCCATATATCTATAACCATTTTTCATCTTTGTAGTCAAAAAAACATTCAAATCAAAACTAGTTACTTGTGCAAAAAGAGGGTTAGCACTATATTGCACCCATCTCTTCAATTATTCAAAGTCTTGCTTTCCCAAAGGAATTTTTCAATGAAATTTGGGTTATAATAGCAGATTATGATCATAAATGCATTGCTGGAATAAACAAAAGTAGTTCCTTTTTGTTTTTAGGGACAAAACAAAATTTGAACAGCACCATCATTTTACCAGTTTATGCTATTTATCTCAAAACGACATGACCGATTTGAAGTTTTTTGCACCAAAACATGCGCAACCCGATCTTGACAATTACTTAAAGAACTTAATTGGGTTATGTTGCATTTTCATGCTATGCGCAAAAAAACCTCGAGGGTGTTAAGAAACCCTAAAATGAAGAGGACTAATCGACAAAGTATCATGTAAAAGGATATTCTGTAGAAATAAAGCAGTTAATGAATGTTAAAACAGCATAGTAATAATTTAAACTACCATGGTTTGTAAATGCTGTCAGCACAGTAACCTTAATGTACAAATTGCCAGATGACAATTGTGAATATGTGTAATATGATTACTGTTTCATTGTGTTACAGACAACCAAAATGTGTAGAATAAAATGTTTTTCACTTAAAATAGCAAGATTTGATGTCTTTTTCTTAGTTTTGTTGTTTTGTAGAAATCTTCTTCAACTGGACTTAGGATAGGCTGCCCCATGGAGGTTGTCCCTGTCATGCTGTAGAGAAGAGACCAATGTTGGCCCATGAACCCCTGGGACGTAAGAAAGTTATGAAGTAACCGCTTATTAAAGCTGAATTCAAACTGGACACAAACGCAAATGCATCAAGCATGTGTACATGGCAGTTTTGAGCGCTTTTCATTTCATGTTTTGATGGATCTCTATCAAAACGCAACACCTCTTGCGGCAATGCAAATCGAGTTGCGAAAAGCTGAACTTTCCATCGCGCATTCATGTTGTCGGCTGCCGCAGTCCACTTTCGTTTTGAGTGTGAATTCATTTGCAGTGCCGTTTGAGGTGAAAATTATCGGAAATGCAACGCATTGCATTTTAATTATGAATCGTCTTTAATAATTCATGGTGTTTTGTTCACAAGAGCAACAAACATTGCTATATTATGTAAACAAGAATGAAAGTTCATCATTCTTCACTGGCATGTCCAATATTTTTCCTTGCGGGGGGCCGGGCGGTTTTCGTTTCCTTGGGTAAGAAACTTTACTTGCTCTGTGGTTCTGAAGTCACGTAAAGCTGTTGGTCCCCAGTACGAATAGACTCCTTCATGTGGTATGCATTTCATGCAAGTACTGTGTATCATTGATTGATTGATTTTATGTGAATTAGAACCTTGTCAGCTATTCTATTTGCATGTATGTGATGACTCGCCCCAAAAAGAGGGACTTTGCGACTGAACACTTTTCAAGAAACAGGTGAAAATAGGCAGCAAAAAATAAAGAAAATAA
>JXSR01S010308.1:10155-22737 GCA_000969725.1 Ophiothrix spiculata
ATATAAAGAAGCAAGTAACTAGATATATCTAAAACATGCTCCGGGAGCATGTTTAAATGCTTGCAAGGCAATATTTAAACATGCTCCAGGAGCATAATTTCGGGCCCAAATCTCACAAAAGCTTTCTCCACTGTGCATTTTATCAACTTATAGCAATCACGTGCTTCCTGTTTTCCTGTCTAGTGGCTCATTTGTGTAAACTGCTTGATGTCGATTGGCTTTGCAGTTCAAGAAAATCTATTCAAGATGACCCCAGTGAACAATTAATCTGCATTAGGGTATGTATGTGTGTGTGTGTATTTTGGTCAATATCTTTATTCTACACAGCGGAAATCCTCATTGATCAAGAGTGTTTTATTAAAACTATAATTCTGAGAGTGCTGAAGCTACAGTTCTTATGAACAAGATGGATGACACTATGCATGCAATATTCTGACTGATTGTCTCAAGCTAGCTGATGACACTACAAGTTTTAATCAACAATACATCATCTGTTAAAGTTGTTTTGAGGAAATTGAAGTATGTGGGATTGTTTTGAAACAAAGCTAAAGTTGTTGGTTTTTTTAAAGAACAACTTATCAGACTTGGACAATACATAAAGCTGACAAATAAGTCAGTGAATTGCTCAGATGTTCATTTCAGAAAAATGTGAAATAAGATTGAGATCTAAATATCACAACTGCCTATAAGCTACTCAAGAATCTGAATAAGTAGAAAAGTGGATCGAGCACACCAGCATGTTAATCCACATCTAAGAATGTCACTTGTACTTTTAAACATACAGTTATGAGATTAGGCCTTTAAAAAGTTGTTTGATTGGCGTAAAACGACCAACTCTAATGTTCTGGTCAAATAAAACATTAGGGTTGGAAAGCACCCAAATTGAGTGAATTGGGTGCTGTTTGAAAACTTATTGAAAAAAAGTAACTGAGCTTGCCTATAATTTGGTATTTTTTGCTGTTTGCTGATCAACAATTATTTTAAGGCCCTATAAAGAAAAAAGGTTTAAAATTAGTTGGTTTTCACTTATTTTAATGCAAAAAAGGTTGTTTTTAAGAGCACCAAAGCCAGAAATCAACAATATAGGAAATGATAAGTCAATGAAAATACTACAAAAAATGATCAATTTTATCGTCCTGGTTTGACTAATACTATTGAGTACACTAAGGCCATGAAAAAAAAGTTTTGTCTCAGAAACACCAAGAAAAAAAAAGGGTTGTCTCAGAAACCGTTTGCAAAAAAGCTATACAGTATGCAATTTTTTTATTTATAGGAAATTTGCTATGTGGTACGGGATATTTTTATTTACGCTCTGAAATTTTGATCGCCCAACTTACATGTGTGAAGTGCCAAGTTTCTAAGTACAATTCTGCCCGTTTTAACTATGCGAAGTCCTGACAGTTGAATTCAAACGTAAAATTCAAGTTAAAATTGCAACAGAAAATGACAGCAACCCGGACAGCAGTCGATCGCTGGATTACTCTCAATAATGCATGCGGGTTTCTGAGACCAACTTTTTTTGCCTAAGAGCAATAATTTTTATTAGAACCATTATCTAATTTGCAAGAGTCTGACTTAGGCTGTGTTGACACATAGTCATGATTACTTGTGTCTAGTTTGAACATGAGTTGTGACAGGCTTGAGAGTGAGTCAACTTAACAATTGCGGTCACACATGAACACAACTTTTGCATTAACACTAATGGCTTGTGAGCAGGATGCCCATAACGCGAGTGCTGACAAATCTAGTTCCTTATTTATTTATCTGCTAATTTATTGGGTCTTAAACAAACATTCAGACACTAAATGAGTGAGGATTACTTGACTTTGCTAATCTCTAAGCTCTTAGTATTTGGCACTCACAAATGTAAGGTACACTAGCGGTCAAATGTGTTTGTGCACGATTAAATACGAGCAAAATTCATATTTGTTTATAGGTGTCATATGTATCCAATATAAATAATCCATATTTCCTCTGATTTTTGTTCTTCCATAACCATAAAAATGGCCAATTTCTTGGACCATATACAAATACACCACACATACTTTTCAATATGTACCCATGTAATTTGTTATTCAATGCTCGTTATCACCCTGTAACCGTAAAGAACCACTTCAGGTTATAAGATTTCCAACAAATGTGCAGTTATGTATTTAAACTTCATTTTTTGAATGTGCAGAAGAAAGTATACAGTACGTTTAGCACGCCATACTTTCAAATGTGGTGAATGTAATTCCTGTTCAGTTCTTTATATATGTAAAATATAAAATCTGAAAAAAATGACGCAAATGATGAATGGTTCTCGAGATATGGCTGGTTAAAGGTTTTGTGCGCAAACACTTTTGACCGCCAGTGTAAGTGGTGATGGCACTCTGTCAATCCATACTGTATAATCTATCCTGAACAATTTATCCTGTACAATCTTTTGTTTTCTTTATTGTACACCCGATACTAATTGTACAGATTGAGAGCATTTTAGTTTAACAGCACAGGAGAATTATCTGTGGGATCTACTATACTGTGGCAATAAATCATTCTTTTTCCACTGTGCATTTTATCAACTTATAACAAACAATATCTTCCTGCCCTACTGTCTGGTGTCCGTCTCATTTGCGCAAACTATGACATGTCAATTGGCTTTGCAGTTCAAAATTTATTCTATTTGACCCTAGTGAACAATAAATCTACAATTACGGTGCATGTATTACTATTGATCTGGACTGTTTATTAAAAACAACAGCTTCAAGAGTACTTAAGCCCACAATCCTTAAAACAACAAGATGGATAACACTATAAACGTAACACACTGTAATCATATTGTCTCCAAGTATATCTTTTTTAATTGAGTTTACTACTGCAAGCTAGAAACCCCTTCATCATCACGAATACAGTTGCTAGGGGTTTAGTGGTTGATTACATATTGTGACCTTTCTTTTGTCTAGCGTACCAATTATGCTGAATCAAATATCAAGAAATTATTAAGGAAGTCCGCGAAATTGTCACTTCATTGTTGTCTAATAATAGAATGAGATAAGTCTGTTCTTTTGGCTTAGAAGTTATGGGAGAACTTCTTAACAAATTAAGGCAGACCATTTGATTGCAGAAAGTACCTATCATGTAAAAGGTTGGGCATGAGACCTGAACATCCCTCATACATGTTGAGCCCTGAGAACCAAACCAACAAATACATACGCAATACTAAAAGAAAATAAATTTAAAAAAATAAATAAATAACAATTAAAAATAGTCAATGTGTATTTTACTGTTATAGATACAGCGTAGGATCAATATGATTTTTTTTTCATGTCAACATTTTCCTACAAATGGAAAATCACCCTCATGAAGAAAAGCTAGTAATTCCAAGCTTGTAAGGGGGGAGCAGGAAGTTGGGTTCGGGGTGGAATTATGTTTTTTATGTCCCGTTCGGGGGGCAATTTTTTTTTCTTGGAAATTACTGTTTTTTCCCCTATTCCATGTTCAGGGGTGAATTTTTTTGTCTTCTGCCTGTGGAGGGGGAATTTTTGTTTCTAAAAACTTCCTGCTCCCCCTAATAAACACGTTTTGTTTCAAATACGAGCACGTAACATGCTCATAACGCGCACTCATGATAATTAGCTGGTTGCAAGCTTTTTACGAGCTTAATTTTTTAAAGGGATTGCTAATTAATGAAATAAATGAAACTAATCAATCATCATAATGCATTAATATTCCATTTGATATTTAATGATTGATACCACCTGTTGATTCTATGAAACAGAATAAAACTATTATATGAAAGTGATGACAATTTTGTTCTTACAAAACATACATATAAATATGTGATGTGCTCTTACATAAAGAACTACCGCTTAAGTAAAAAATGTGGCAAGGTCAATTTTGTTTCTCATGCAAAATGTGTCAAAGCACAATATTTTATCTCTCAAGTTTTGATAGCTTAAAGCAATAGGCCTACTATAAGATTTTGATCAAAATAAAATTGAGTAAATAAAGGAATATGACTTTCGAAGAGCATTTACAAGTGAATTTTGCTAAAAATTTGTTTTACCACTGAAAAGTGGATAAAATTTTCACAAAGACTAATTTTGATTCAACAAATGAGTAAAACAGAAAAGTAAGCATCTTTAAGAAAAATCGTTTGGAGGGTATCAATAGCTACCAAAAACAAACCTGATAAGCCTAAAAAAAAAATCAAAAGTCATGAGTGACATACAGCGTTTTTCTATTGGATTCATTAACCGGTTAAATACCAGAAAAGGGATTAAAAAGGCCCAATAGAAAATCACCTTCTCTGGCATTTGCCCGAGAATGGCGGTGAAGATTTCACCGGCATTTATCCTCCAAAAAGTAGGATTTTTAGCGGTGAAATACAGGTGAGGCTGCAATGGAAAACTGCACTGTTCTGCCTCAGTGCGCAAGCCAGTTAAGATAGGGCATGACCAGCAGTTGTATTTAGTGAAATGCTATGGCAAGTCACTAGCAATGTGCAGCATATTATATAGCCTAGACCTTCTATCCAATGGCATAAACTAAAACATTAACAGGGACTAAAACATAGGCCGCCTATAATTAATTAGAATCGTTAGTTACTAGGTCTATACAATAATTTAGAGGATAAGACATGTTGCGTCATAGACATATATGTAAGCGTATAGAATTAATAGAATTATTAGATATATATTTGATACACCATGATATGCCTACCGATATTTACTATAGATGCCTTTTAAATTTATTATATTCAAATAATTATTGTATAGTCAGTTATATTATTTTCCTGGTGCAAATGTCGGTTATTTCATCGGTATTGCATTGCAATAGAAAAACGTCTCTCACCGCTATTATTCAGAAGTCCTGTTAACTGGAATGATACCGTAAGTTCAATAGAAAAACGCTGATAGGGAGCTTAATTTTCTAGATCTTATTGTATTGCTTTAAGTGTTATCAATCACGGTTAATTGATCACATTTTGCTATTATACTCTATTGCAACTTGACCAAAAATTTTGAAAAAGTTGAAGAGATGGTTTAACGAGCTGAGGCAGAAAATTGGCTAAATAAAGTATCTTTCTCACACATTAACCTGTTGCACCAACTTTCATGGCTCCCACGACCAGGAACACTACTCTATTGTATCCAACAATTTTAAACCTCCAATTGCAGCCAATAATTATTTCTCATTATTGAATTCTGATCTCTAAATGGAAAACAAAACATAGTGTAATATTATATGTCATGACCAAACCTCCATAAGTTGTGACTTACCATTAAAAAAAACCTTAATTTATCATGTAATAAATTTAATTTTCAAATTTATGACTCTCCACACTCTTAGAAGGCCGGAATCAAATATACGAGTAGTTTTCCGGATCATTTTATTTTGATCCTTTAAGGGTCACTTTTGATCCAACATGGATCGTTTTGATCCTTTTTCGGATCAATATATACAAATGGATCAAATTCACCAGGATCATTTTTTGATCCGGTTTTAGGATCATTTTATTTTGATCCTTTTTGATTAGAATATCAAAGTTTTGATCCGTATTTCTGGATTACTTTGATACGGAAAGGATGAGCTCATATTTGATACCGTGTTTGGATCTAACGTGATCTTTTGTCTCATATTTGAGTACACCCCATATCCACTACATAGCTGGGAATGTATACAATGGTATAAATACGATGATTTCACCACACTTGACAGCTGCCTGTCCCGTAGCCGATTGTTAGAGCGATGGTCTCGTAATTTATATGGTGTACGTGCGGCGTGGGTTCAAACCCTGCTAGGGTCACTTCAGTGAGATATTTTTAGGCAGATCTTTTTTATGAGAAATATTTGATCCTTTTTTTGGATCAAGAATTGTGATCCTTATTTTTGGATCACTTTGATCCTTAAAGGGTAAGCTCACATTTTATACCTAAAAAGGATCAAAATTGATCCTTTTTGTCTCATATTTGATCCTGGCTTTCTAAGAGTGCACCTATTTTTTGGAGCATGGTAAAAGCTACTTTACATACATCTTTAAATTTCCTCAGAGTTGCTTTAAACATCAGCATATTCCCCTGCTATATTTATCCCCTCGTCTTCCATTTCCTCTTGCATCTAAAATTAATTTTCCTGTTCAGTACACAATATAAGTGATATACACTTTTAATTATTTTCAATATTCATTGCGATATAGTTTGACAATATCTTTCATCTTCCAAGAATGCAGCTATATATACAACTAGATAGCTCATTCAATGAAGAAGGCTTTTGAAATTTAAGTATTGTTTAAAATAGGCTATCCCAAATGTCTTATACACACTGCATCAATTCATTGTATATAAAATGTTACAATCTATTAAAGCAATATTATAAAGTGTTAAAATGAAGCGCCACCAGTGACATTCATGACTTTGATTTTTTAGGCTTATTTGGTTTGTTTTTAGATATTGACACCCTCAAAATGATTTGGCTTAAAAATCCTTACTTTGTCTGTAGGGCCATTTGTTGAATTCCATCTAGATGGACCTCGCTTGCAAGGTCCATCTGGATGGACTAGTATAGGAAAGCATGTACAAATTACACTTGAAAATGCACTCAGATAATCACATTCTTTTATTTTAGCCTATTTTTACTGAAATCCATTTTTGACCAAAATTTTATAGTATTGCTTTAACTCCATGCAAAGCCATAATTGCCTTGACTAATATAAAGGAAGAACATCTTGATTATTACATTTCATATCATATGTACAGTGTGTCTCAATAAACATTGTGCAAGTTTAAAAGCGTCCTCTGTGGCGAAACCAAAGGACTAGGGTAATATAATGGTACACCATTGTAAAGGAAAAACGCCAAGCTTATAAATGCCGTTTATTTCATTACTTTTCGCCTTTGCAAACTAGAGATATGCTTCATTAAACACAAATTTTGAAAACCCCATTTGTGCCACTTTTTCAGAAAACTGATTGAACTTTGTTTTTTGATATTCAGTGTCTTTTCTGTTAATAAAAATGTTTATTTGTAGAACCAGAAGATACAAACTATTCAATATCAATAATGTTGTATTGATCTGGAGCTTCAAGTGTGATATTAAGTGATAAGCTGTCCATTCATATGAGTAAGTCACTTAGCAATATTCAATAGGGAAGCATTGAAGATGCTTGCTCATTCGGACTTAATGTCGCATTATACACCAGAGAGAAGCCTTTGCTGGGTGTTAACTAACCATTAGTTGTATTCTACATACCTTTAAATGTCTTCTGGCTTCAAAGAGTGACTGCAAACTATGATGTATGGGTGCCAAGCTAAATTTAAGCCTGCAATACGATTAAAAGTACTTTTCGAAATGTTTGGTAAATGGTTTCTTTTTAATATTATCAGAAGATCATGATGAATTGCACATCGGACTTCATTGGCGTTTAGCTGCGATCTTCCACTTCTGGGTCTACCAGAGTTAGTAGTTGTTGCCGAAGCCAAATATTTGGCATACAGATTGGCAGGCGTATTCCGAGGAGTACGTGTATTTTGATAGGATATCCTGAATTGCCTAAGAACCTCATAAGCCTTGGACTTCTAGTTTCATGATATTTCAGTATACCATGAAGACTCGTTAATCAAACGTAAACTGCGCTCGCACTGCCATTCTTAGAGCGGTTAAAGTCCGAATGAGCAAGCATTGCTTCCCGGACTTTAAGCCTCTTTTCTTCCATAGATAATATTAATTTTCTTGGTGATGTAATGTAATCTCTTTTGAAAAGATGAACACGGAGGTTAGAGATAAAAGTTTTTCAAGTTAATTCACCACCATTCTCCTTTTTAATATTCTGAATCCCTATTGAATGTTTCTAAGGGACTTACTCATATGAATGGACAGCCTATCACTTACTATCACACTTCAAGCTCAAGATCAATACATGATTAATGATATTAAGTAATTTGTTCATTCTGGTCCTACCAATGAACAGTTTTTTTAACAGAAAAGGCACTGAATATCAAAAACCAATGTTTAATCAGTTTTCTGAAAAAGTGGCACAAATGGGTTTTTCAAAATTTGTGTTTAATGAAGCATATCTCTAGTTTGCAAAGGCGAAAAGTAAATTATGAAACAAACAATATTTAAAAGCTTGGAGTTTTTTCTTTACAATGATGTACCATTATATTACGCTAGTCCTTTGGTTTCGCCACAGAGGGCGCTTTTAAACTTGCACAATTTTTATTGAGACACACTGTAGAGCTCTAATTAGCTTTTCATATGATTGATAAGACAATACATGTGAATAAGCTGAACTGCTACCTCAATAAAATGAAATTAAGTCTGAATTAAACGGTTGTTATTTATCACCTAAAAGATTGTAATACAACAAATACACTGCTGCCACAAAGTATTTCCGCATAATTAAAGACATTAAGAAACCTCATTTTTTAATATAAAACAACCTAGAATCATCAACAATTCATGCTTGTATAGGTGACTTATTTATTCAATATATATAAATCAATGTTTCTTCTGATATTTGATCTTCCATTACCATAAAAATGGCTGATTTCATGGGCCACATACAAATACACCGCAAGCACAAATCTCAAGTAAATTATTCATAACCTCATTATCACCGTGCAACCAGATAGAATGTTTTCAGGTTAAAAGTTTTCAAACCAATGGGCAGAAATGTATTTAAACTCTATTTTTAATGCACAGGCTAAAGTGGTAAATATGCATTTACACCATATTTTCAAATGCATTGAGTAAAAATCTGCTTTGATTCTATAGATAATGATAAAATATTGATTCTGTCAAAAAATTATGAAAGTCAGATAAATACCTCTCGAAATATGGGCAAATAAAGCTTTTTGTGCAGAAATACTTTCCGGCGGCAGTGTACAAGTCATAAACCTTGTCTGAATTTCATAAAATTCTACTCTCAACCACATAACTTAGATAAGAGATGGTAACTAAAAGCAAAGCAAAGTCAGTACAGTGTAGGGACAACCTGTACAAGGTTTTGGTATCAATATTGTAAAAACAAAGAACATGTTTTGCTTGCTTTATTTTACAAAAAATGTGTTTTTAGATCATATTTTGATGAAATATAAGTTTACATAGGCAGAGGTGATGGTTAAATAGCTAAGAGCTAATATATCATCATGTGAATGCAAGAAAGTTGTACCTGCAATAGTTGCCCTAAGTTATATTTATTTTACACCTGTGCAATCCAAATTTATGAAAAATGGCAGCTATTGCAGATATGACTTTCTAGCACCCACACAATGATATATACCATTTATCATTTCTATAATTAAGGATTACTAGCCGGCAAGTGATATACAGATTAATAAATGTACAGAAACATGAAATTTTATGTTTTCATGGAAATCTAATTGTGAATGTTATCAAACATGACTCATGATACATTTTTGTCTTTTAATATAGAACAGCTAAATATTGCTGGCAGTTTTTATACTTTTTAAATTTTACCATCAATGCAAAAATATACCTTCAAACAAATAAAGACATTATGCGAGTGCAAGAAAGTTGTATCTGCAATAGCTGCCATTTTTCAAACAAATTGCATTGCACATTGGATAATGTCCTGTCTTGGGTCAGTAGCTCTTGCAATTTCAAGAGCCTCTGACATATGGCAGAACAATATGAAGAATTTTTTGCATTCTAAATGATTAGTTGTTGAATAAAAATAACATAAAGCAGCCATTGCAGATACGACTTTCTTAAACTCACATCTTCTTATGCTGATTTCAAAGTATCTGCCACAAGTTGTAGTGTTATATTTTCAAGTGCACAAATTTAACCTTGCTATTAGATTAATTCTGTGACAAACATGGCATAAACTGATTTCCTTGTCGTTTTGGTCACAACAGCGAGTTATGAACAAATTGCTTTTTGTTGGTTTTGTGTTTCTGTTACAACTCCTCATGCAATTATGTAGAAAATGATCTTTACTTAATCCTGATGATCTTTATGGCAAAGACATGGCAACTTATCTAAGCTGCACAAGAAAGGGACACTGAACAAATTAACCCAAATTTCTACTATCTGAAAATGCAGCCAGCCTTTCCATCCCTTATGAATGTGTTATAGCATTTCTAATAAGGAAAGTAAAATTAATTCCACAAAATTTCAAATACATCATGGATTATAGCACTAAGCTGCAACAGAGAAAATGATGACTCACAGATTTACATCTTTAAAAATTAGTTTATCTAACAGCAAAGGCTTTAATACTTCTTAATTAAAAACATTGCAGGCTTTCTATACAAATTGTTAGAATTAGTTTATATGTCTGGGAGGGGTACTCAACAATAACTAGGCTAGAATAAAAGTTCATCTAATTTGGTAATTTACAAATCTATAATGTTTAAACTTTGGATCACAACACATAAATTTACCTTGTTGGTAATTTTCATCAGCTATAGCTACAGACTTCATCAGCCAAATGAACCAGGTCCCGCAATGACTTGAACTTAGCCAATGACGTCAGACATGGGTCATATACATTTGGTAACTTGTAGAGGCCCCTGTCTTTGTTGAGAGTAGGTTGAAGTGCCCTGATGTAAACCACCTTAATTCACACCACATTCAAACCAACGTGGTTCTCAACAGAGATGGGGGCCACTACAAGTTACCAAATGCATGTGAATAGATAGAAGATTTTTTAGAGGGTCTTAATACATTTTTCTTATATTTTGGATGTTGGTACCTGATTAATACTCCAGTTTCTGTTCAGGACACTTGAGCCTTTAAAGCTACCCAATTAATAGAATCGAATATACTTCAAAGGTTACGTTTCTGATGAAATTAGAAATTCAACCTTGGACGTGATTTTTGACTATGCTAAGCTTCAATGGCCCATATCACATAATTTACTATGCAGATCTTAAGGTACCTTTCAATATGCCAGATCGCATACTAGGGAGGGGTGCTCAACATTACCTAGTGTGTTAGACTGTTGGTGTTTAACAAAAGACATCTGTCTCAACTGATTGCTCCATCATTTTTTTCACCTTTCCTTTTTTGTTTTTGATGAAAAGTATGAAAAAAGAAATTTGATTTTGATGTATTTAACAGTCATTAAATGCTTAGAAATGTACATTTTTCTTGATTGGTATTAAATTAGAGTAAAAAAGAAGAATTAAATGTAGGTCATCTCTGTAAAATTAGTTTAAATATCCAGCTAAGCATTACCATAGCATTACCATAGCTTTTAGTTGAGTACCTCACTCCCAAGATGTGATATTCAATAGGGAATGTGTTTTAATTATATATATACAACAGATCTCTTTTCATTGAAGCGACAATATTTTTCGTGACTTTCAGATTATAGAATGCAATGCATAATAGGAGGTAATTGGTAGTGCTAGAAATCCGGGGGGGGGGTACTAAAATTTGGTTTTGGTAGGGTGTGCTGGAAATGTGAAGTACCGTCCATGTCTATACCAATTTTCAAGAAAAAGGGACTCATCTATATACAAAATGCCAAATTTTGAGTCAAATTCATACAAAAATTGACATTTCCTGTGAAAACTTACAACAATTCGGCACAAATTTAGGCTAATTTTTGCTTGAAATTTAGAAAAAAATCCAAAATTTGTGCCAGTTTGGTGCAAATATTTAGAAACTTTTGAAAAACAGATCCATCAAAATAGCACATTTTGCAAAGAAAAAGGACCCATTGGCATACAAGTCAGCCTGATTTTGCTACCCAAGTTTGCGGCACATCCCCGTAATCACTTCTGTATTAAGTACCTCTCCCGAGGTAGAAATGTTCCGCAAGATGGATGACATTCTTTTTTTAAGTCTATCAACATTTTCAAATCTGCGTTTTGGATTATGTAGGGGTTTTATAGGGGATGTAGATAGAGAAAATAAAGGATGTGATGTCATATTGGAATGATATCAGGATAAATATTTCTAAACCAGTTCTAAACACTACCTACTACAGGATTCTAAACTTACAATATATATAGGGCATGCCATTAGCAATAACTGGGTTGGATTTGAGAACAATGATAGGAAGCTGTAAAACACTTTGGGGCTATTTATCACAAAATTACTTAAAATGGTAATTTCAGGTTTCTGAGTTATAATGGAAAACTATGGATGTTAAATGGTCTCCAGAATAGGGGAGGAATCCTGATGGTGGAATAATGACACACAGAATGGTATACATGGTGATGTTAAACATGTTACAGGGCTAGATTAAGCTTAAGGAAATTAAACCAGATCAAGATACTTCTTAAACCAAATATCGATTGACTGAGATGACACAGTTTCCTCAGTAATCTTCAGAAATTATATTTATCCCATCAAAAATATTTCCAACCATTGCAACATTCAAGCAGGTAATTCAAGATATGGCCACTGATGTGCTATTGTAAAGATGTACATGAATGAAACATTTATCAGTTAAAACCTGACCATAAATTCTTTCATGTAATTATTATTAAAACCGTAGACAAGGTTTCAATGTGTACATGTTTCAAAACGTGATTATTGAAGTAAGCATAACCACAGCATTCTATGCAAGTATTTCACATCCCAAGATGGAGTATTCAACGGGGAATTTCAATCAATTATAGAACA
>JXSR01S010308.1:43264-54213 GCA_000969725.1 Ophiothrix spiculata
GGGAGTTGTAAACCACTTTGGGCTCTTATCACACAATTCCTTACAGTGATATCAGGTTTCTGAGGTACATACATTCCTAGGAGAAAGGTAGGAATCACGGTAATAAAACAATGTTTTGAAAATAGTATCCATGTTGTGTTCAATGTAAAAGGGGGCAAAAGAAACTAAAGCAGATCCAGGGCCAGATATTTCTTAAACCAGAAAACGAATGACTAGGAAGATACTTATCACATTAATCTTTAGAAAATGATTTATTAAACCAATGAAATTGCATTTTGGATTCAAGATATGACAATGTGCTATTGAGAAAAAGTAAAAAAAAAACATTTGAGGGGTGCTCTGGTAAAATGAGCGGAAAGTCACGATTTTCAAAATTGAGTTAATGGCATATTTTAATTTGCTATAATATCCGCTTTTGAATGATATATGTCACACTCTCTTTCTCCATTCTCCATTTAGAGATCAAAATACAAAGTAATTTATTTAAAATCTTCATTCGCGACTTTCAGCTCATTTTGCCAGAACAACCCATATTTACTAAATGCTAGAAAACCGAATATCAATATCAAAATGTACACCAGTAGACAAGAATTCAATGTGTACATAATCTTTAAAAATGGGTTTACAGAGCTAAACATAACCATAGTATTCTAGGTGAGTACCTCATAACCTAAGATGAGGAATCCAATTGGGAATTCCATTAAATTATAGAGCAGCTTTCTTCCTATTTCAGGATATATATTTTCATGCCTTTTAAATAATAAAAATGCAATTCATGATGGTGGTAATTAGGTTATGTTATATAAGATATTTCATATGGAATTGGTGCATCTCCTCTTAAGAAGTCTATCAACATGTACAACTATCTTATCTGGATTATATAGAGGGTTTTCTGACTAAAGGGGACTATAGGAGATGTTAATAGGGCAAATAAATGACTTGATTTCATATCGGGATGATAACATGATATATTATTTCTAACAACTCTCTATAGACATTTTCAAACCGATCTTTTCCGAAGATACCCGAAAGCTTTCCGATCGTTTCCGGAAATAAATAGTACCTCAGTGCCTCATCTTTTGACAAAGTTCAACACTTCTACAGGCATGACAGGTATGTTTCCAACAACGACGAACGTTGCCGTTTTGATCATGCACTTTTGCAGTACTATCATTTTTTGTTTTCATTGTCATCTGCCGACTGCAACTGCTGTGGCACATGACCATGTTTTCTGAAGTTGATCGCTGTTTGAAAAGGTCTATATTATATACTAAAGGATTCAAAATTCTAAAATACACATCAAAATTCTAAAATACACAGAGCATGTCACGTGTATGTTCTAAGTAGGCTGGATTTAAGAACTGTGATAAGTTGTTAAACACTCTGGGGCTATTTATCTCACAATTGCTTATCATGATATCAGGTTTCTGAGGTAAAGATGAAGACTATGGGTGCAAAACAATCCCTAGGAAAGACATGGAACATTATACATATGGTATCCATGGTGATGTTAAAGGGGCTAAAGGATCAAGAGCAGATCCAGACACTTTTAAACAATATATTACTTGTAAAGTAATGGTTTAACATTGCTGCGGAAAGTAAATTGGGTAACAACATTAATCCAAAAGTAATAGATACTTCAACGTGGTGAAAAGTTAAGAAATGGAAAACAAATTCTGAATTTAAAATATGGTATTCAGTTACTGCTAAATATTATGACCTGTCTGAACATTTAAACAATTAAGTGAGGTATACTAAAACTCATTTTCTAAAATTTGGGAAATTTTATGCCTCTTAACCCAAAATCAAGAATTAAAGAAATTAAATCAAAGAAGAAGATTTCATGAGGTAAAGGATATTTTATGCTGTTAACTGCATACCAGATAGACTTCATTTTTGAAAATGACAGATAAACATGTGCACAGATTTTTAATTTGACAATCTGATATTTTTAAAACTGAAAATGGCCATAATATGCAACTTTTAGTGGCCTTGTTTTACTGACACATATAAAAGAAAAACGAGATTCAAGACATGTTGTTTTGCTATTTAATATGTGCAAAAATTTGTTTTTCCATCTTAACAATATTGATGTGTCAATCTAGACATCATTGCTTAACATAAATATTGAAACGATCTGCTCTTGAAATTCTCTAAAACAAAATGATATCACATTCAGCTTACTTCTTCTTCATCATTGAATTCACCCTCACCCTTGGTCTGAAATACAGAAATGAAAATGAAATCATATATAATGCAGAAATTAAATAAATTTTGCAGAAATGAAATAAATTGTGTACAAAAAGGCAAACTAACTACAGCATAAAGGCAAATGAATAGGTCATCAAACAAGTTTAAATCAAGCAAACTCAAATTGAAAAAAAAAATAGTAATGCCTTAAATTCATCAACAACTTTCAACCCTTTCAATCCTATAGAATGCTTGAGCATTTCCAAAGAAGCTTACAGGAGAAATGCTCAGGCATTCCAATTCATATTGAGTATATATTAATTCAGTATGGGCTATATACACCTAGTTTAATTACGGGTGTTTTTTTATTTTAGGTCACATAACAGCACAGGATAGCGCTATTCAAGCTTGATCCTAATTAAGGATACTACTAAATTTAGAACCCCATCCCCAACCCTACCCTTTCCATTTGGAATAACTCAAGGATCCCTACCCACAGAAATAATAAATCAAAATTTGCAAATAAAAGTAATGCACATAATTCTGCTTGTGTTACTTACCACCTTCTTGGATGGACCACCAGGGGTGACAGTTTTCACAATAGCAGCGGCCTTGCTCTGCACTGGTGTAGTGCTACTTTCCCCTGAAGCAGCCGCAACCCTTGCAGCCTCTGTTCTCATTCTTTGCTGTACAAGATACGCTGAACCTCCTGGAAACTTTCCTTTCTTATCCAATTTCCTTAAAATTTCCTCTTCACTAATAGCCTTTAGTTTATTCATCTTTTCCATCATTTCTGGATCCATGTAAATCGCCATGGTTACTGGTGTTTTTCCTTGAGATATATATCCACAAAATGCAATGTAAGTGTTGTAAGGTTATACAGGTAGTACAGATGCAAGGAGTGCGATAAATCCAGTGGAACAAAAATCAACTAAGATGCTGCAGAATTCAAACACGACAGCGATATACACCAAGCAAGCCAGCCAGGCCACAGCAACGGTACAACAAGACTAGTAGTAATAGTGTGAATGCTAGCCACGGAGACTAAATCATGGCTACAAGTATGACGTCACACTCAAACATGAGCTACTTGATGAAAAATTCTAATAAATGTTTTATCAACAGGTCAATGCTGCATTGCGGAATGAAGATACTTAAAACGTTATTATAAATAATGCCATACTAGACTTATAACTTGATTCCAAATCGAATGGTGAATTCTATATGAAGAATAAAAATTCATTCAAATTTGTTCTAAAAAATTTGTACTAGCTTTGAAACAACCATGCACTTGCTATTCAACTGCATATGAAATGAATAAAATATACTATTTCACTGTCAACCAGATGGCTATGTGACAAAGAACAGAAAATGTGTCAAATTGTATTGCTCCATGGATATATTTACATATTCTCTTTCAACACTAGCTGTTACTAAAACAATAATATCAATCTAATTTATGACAGATACCTGTATATTGGCATATAATTCAAAGATTAAGAGAGGACAATTTTCTTACAATATCTTGAGAAAAAGAATTCAAAATGAAATGATAGTATATAAAATATCACAGCGCTATATCATCTTATTTACAATTCATATAAAGTAAACAAACATACTTCCATAGATGCAAAGCTTGCGCTTGCTAGGATATTCTGCTAAGTTTAATCGTATAGAATCCATTGGGATATGGCACCTGACCAACTAGTGGTTTGTCAAACAAAATATGATCTGATTTTATTTACATTCGTCTGGATGACAAACTTGCTGAGCGATGGTAAATGACGCGTACTACTGATGGGTTTTAAATCTTTATCACAAATCGCTGCCAGACAAAAGTACACTAAATGAAGTCATTAGTGTCATAATTCATGTAAGCTCTGTTTAGACAACATCTAATCTCAACATATTCTGCTTCTATTAGAATTCAAATCTTCTATCATCTAACGCTTTCGATGCTTGATAAAACATCTGCCAACATAACATAATCATCTGGTACTATCATACACTTTCAGTTGAGTCTATGGTTTCCAAATTCTTCACCCAAGGCAAAAACAATTGCATGTCCTGATTAGCTAAGTGTGTCAGTTTATGTCACTTGCAATTGATGCATAGCCACTAACCTCGAGGTATTGGGTAAAAACAATTCCATCAAACAGGTTGAATTGGATGAGATAGATGTGCATATCCATCAGAATAAATTATTCCTAAATCAAGGGACCTTAACGGTATAACTGTTAACACAGATGGTACGCCAATGTAAGCTTTTACATCCCTTGTACCAGCTTGTACGCTTGTGTGTAATGAACTGATTCATTACAAGTATATAAATCATTTGTCAGTAGATGAGTTAGTCAATGAAACAAGATGCACAGTATATTGGACAAATATTTTTTAAGGTTACAAGACTGTTGTCATTCCAACACTGTTGATAAAAATAGGCTGAACACGCAACATGTGATTGACTATCATGCTGGTCTGGTAGAACGGATTCATTACGTAAGCAACAATAAGCATAGTTAATAGCGTCATATTGAAACCGTTTACACTAGCTAACAAACACTTGATTTAACAAACTTTACAGAATTATTTCATAATTCATTTATATAGTAACGTGACACTATGGTCTTTACACCACAATAAAAACGATCATACAACTATCAAACAAATCTTTAGCAATCAATTACTACATGATTGCTAAATTATGTTTGTTGTATGTATACAACCAGCAATAGAACTCTTCGAGATGAACGGTTATCTCAAATAGCTCATGATGAAATATCGGGAGGTCTTGAATTTAGCAATCATCATTTATTATTTATGCAACTGACAATCAAACGCTTCGAGATGAGCTAACTCAAATAGCTTCAGATAGCTTCAGATGATATATTGGGAACCTAATCTTAACTTTTGATGTTTTTCAAAATGAATGTTTCTTAATATCATCTTCAAATTGATGCAGAACAAGGTCAAATAAAACATTAACAGAACAAAAATACTGCAATATGAATATCTTTCCATATTCTTGCTGTATGCAGATATAACCCGGGGTAACAACCTAACAATAAAACAGGATCGACTGCTTGGAATAAATGGTTTTCATGCCGCTCGCGTCATAAAAACTTCTTCTAAAATGTAATGACTGATATTGGTAATATGTCTATCATTTCTCCAACCAAAAATAGATTATGTAATTCATTTACCTACGATCCCCAAAAAGAATGATAAAATTCAACATTTTATAATTTTGAATAGATAAGTAATGTAAATGCGTCTGTTTTACAAACCTTGCCACACATTTGATTCATCTGATTCTGACAAGAGAAAATTCACTGTCTCTGTTTGCGTGCATTTTAATAATGGTTAGGCTTGTGTCCAAACACATTGGCTCACCGGAGTGACATTCGCACACCCTACTAAGAAAACTTCGCTCCAACTCTATCTGAAGTGTGTTAATTTGTCGCTCCGAATATGCTTGGGTTTGTTTATTCAATAATCATAGTACTACAACATGCACAAGTGACATTCGATTTCATCGATTGAAACAATGTTCCCGCAATGAGAGCAACATATACCCTATGTTTTAAAGATCAAATGTCTTTGGACGCCAAGTCTAATATTGTTGTTTCAAATTGGAAATATTGTTTTATCAGAGTATTTGAATTAAAGCAATTGTTTGGAATAATAACTTGAACATCAGCATATTGAATAAAAAATGTTCTTTGATTTGATCAAAAATGAATTTCTTGAAACACAAAAATTTGTGGAAACAAGTATATTATCAAATCATAATTATGTTATTGTACTAGGGAAAAAAATTCTTGGAAAACTTAGGTCAACTCATAATGCAATTCAAAATGCAAAAAAATGTCCCTTGGCATAGAATTAATTCATTCATATGTGTAAATTGTTCGACCGCCAGATTTTGAGCATAGTTTATGCTTCCTTGTGGTTTGCTGATGTAAGAAAGTCTTCTCTCTGGCCAATAGTACATGATGCCAAACTGTAAATAATTCAACAAATACTACAGTGTGTCCCATAATGAAGTTATCAAGATTTCAACACCACATAATTAAAAAACTAAATAATACAAGACAATGAAAATTAGTGACAATTTTTTTTTTATGTCTCCACTAGCTTTGGTGCAAAAATGAAGAAAATCCATGCATCAGGTGTACGCCTGAAGCCTCAAAGGAGTTTGGACACTTTTCCCAGTTTGGGTAAGTTGTAAAAAGTCCTACGGGATGAGGATATCATAAATTATTCACATTGGTATTTAAATTTATAGCATAAATCAAACTTGAACAGTTTCAAAGGGGGTTTTTTTTGTGCAAAATGAAACAATTGCAAACCTCCACTTATCACAATTCCGATATTTATACAACACATAGAATAATTCTGTACTCACAAAGATATCCAATATATTACAGTGGATAGTGGTAAATTTATCTCAGTGCTCTGTTAATCTTATTCAATATGTCCAGGGTAGTCTACTACCCTACTATAACCACACACTCATTTATAAGAATTGAATAAATATGATGCATTCAAAATGAAGATGATGATAAATGCAATATCCCGAAGCTGATATCAAGACGTTTTACTGATGCACTCAGCTCAACTTTATTAAAACCAGAAAGCCCAGACAGGAAGGTCCTTAACTACTTGCTATTAACAATGTCTGACGTTCATAAAATAGTATGAGTGATGCATTATCATGATCACGTCAGATCAAGCATAGAGATTTAGAGGCTAGTGTCTGAGTTTTTAGGTTTAATCATTTTTGGACAATTAACATTCAAGTGAATAAGGGTAATTGGGCCCAGGAATTCATTTCTTTGTTCAAAACTACAGGTTGTGTAATTTTTGATTAATTTTTGGGTTGGTTCAAAGTTTTTGGCAGACAGAATATTCTATGCAACAACTATCCGTGTTTAAATTATTTCCCCTAATACCCTTAATGCACCTTGGGATTAGAACATGGATTTGCTGATATTGTGTAGAAAACTTTTTTATTCGCCACCGTGTTGAATATTCTGTCATGAAATAGTCGTTATTACATAGATATGCGTGATACTTTATTGAACAACGAATAAATATTGCACAAAATTGGCATAGAATATTCTATGGGAAGAAGTAACTAAGAACCGACCCTTAGACACTATTTACTAGATTTAGGCACAAGGGATTTCTAAACGCAAATTTAGTGAACCATTCCCAAGTAGACCTAGTGTCAAAATGAACCACTCTTGTATCATTCTGATTAGTATAACATAACTATTGTCTAAATTATGGAACTATTCTGACATGTCAAAAGTCATTCTAATGGGTCAAAACTATACCAAAATTACTCAACCATTCTGACAAGTCAAAACTAAGTCAAAATTACTTAAACATTCTGTAAACTTTTATCTTTCTCATGTGTCTGGGGAGTCGAAACTATTTTCCAATGAGGATCAATAAGAAAATTGTTTTGACTCCCAAGAATGATTTACTGAACCATATTTTTGAAGATACCTGTAAATTTTTACAGTTTTCGTGAAAAGATAATGTCTAAATAATCACAAATTAATTTGAAATTTATTTTACCGAAGTGAATATCATGTAGTTTTGTACTGATCTGTCTGACACATGTATTTAATGTTTTGCTTGTAACATCAAATTAGCTTAAGCTATACAAATTGAACTTTAGAATGTAATATGTAAGTGATGATCCTTCATTCAAATATGGAAAAGAGCATGTAGAATAATATATGTGACAGATCTGGTCCCCTTCCATTAGCAATCAAGGATGAATATGGCTGCAAGGCCAGTGCAGAGCACACAGTCTCATCTAAGTTTTAGTGATTTTCAGGGGACACTTTTACAGAAATCTTTTTTGAAATTGTGAATCAAATGATAAGATCACAGGCGAGATAAATTTGAAGTGCTTCTTATATTAACACTTACATAACCAAGGTATTTCCCACCCGTTGGTGCCCAAGGGGGGGGGGGTAAAAAACACCCTTCCGATATGAATTTTATGTTGAAAATCTAGTCAATGATGAAGCATGTAAAAAGGACCAAAATACAGAAAAAAGTTTGAAAATTGGATGAACCGTTTCAGAATGGCGGCCGAAAAAACATTTTTATACAGCGTCAAAAATTTTCCCGCAAATATTTCAAAAACCCTGTTCCTGAAGGATTTTTTGTATGATATATATGCTCACATTTGCACATTGCAAGTACAATTACATTGCCAAAATAAAATTAGAAAAAAAACTTTCTGGTTTTTGTTTTCTGGGCAAAACAAATTCACCTCAAAAAATTACTTTATGCTAATTAGCACGAAAACGACTGGATCAATTTGAATTTTTTTTTAACGTTTTAGTGCTACTGAGACTTCTTGAGACTTGCAATACAGGATGAGTCAAAATAGAGTGTCATCTAATCAGTGATTTTATCTAATCAATTCCTTTTATTTTTTGTTGCAAAATTGTTCCTGTATGAGATTTCATATTTCATTAGTTTTTATAGAAAGTTTATTATGTTGAAATCAGATATAGCATTCTAAAGTTATAGTCATTTGAGTGGAGGTACCTAATTTGAATGGCGAACAAACTATGCTATTAAGTTTACGTGCATACTGGTAACAAAGGCTGTTGTCTCTTTCAGCTGTATGATAGAAACGCCTATAGAAATAAAATACAGGGAAACAATAGGCTGTTGAATGTGGACTGTGAAATATCAGATCTATAGTGGGTTGACTCTTGAGGTAATGTTCAGATTTCTCAAAAGGCTCTTCTAATTTGGTTGTTGTTTTGTTGTATCATCCGGATTAGGATCTTTCGTTGTTTCTGTTACAAAGAATTGCGTGGTCTTTAGCTTATAAACAATATTTTAAAAAGCTTGAGGTGAGGTAACCTGGTTGGCATCCGTAAACTACAGACGACGATCTTCAACTGGACTATGATTCTGATGATACATAATTATAAAATGCTGGTTGCTACATTGTTGCACCATGATTTACCTCCTGGCATTGGTTGTTAAAATTGTGCACTGATATCTGAAATGACCACAGTTACTTTGATCTGAATCATCAAATCTTCTTAAGTATCTCTGCACAATGCGTGCCCGCTTAACATTTTAAATGCCACATACAGAGTTCATGTTGAAGCCAATTTGTTAGACCTAAAAATTGGGTACCTTTACTTTAAACGGTTCTAACTTTTGAATGCATTGGTCAATTTTAACAAACTAAAATTCTCATGAAAGCTGATTAAATTTTCTATTTATCGATTATAATATTATTAAAGTTGATAAACATAAACAGATTTTTTGTAAAAAATTCCTCTTTTGATTACATTTTAATTTGATTCACCCTGTATAGGGTATAAAAATCAACCTGGTACTCTGCACGTCTCACAAAGAGTATCATATTTGGCTTTCACATCTCTGATAGGGTATCAAACTAAGAAAGAATGGTTGAATTAATGACAATGGTGTCATAAATTGCCACTATAAGTGCTTCAAATACCTAAAAACATTTCTTACAAGTGTTCAAATGATGTGCACTAACATTTTATGATTTCTTGTAATAATTATTTTGTCGCATGTGCGTATTGTCTCATATAGGGTATTCATTTGAACAGGTATGATCCCAGATAGGGTATCAATTCAAACAGATATGGTACATTTATGGATAGGTATCATTTCACCCGTTTTTGCCAATTTTTGGTCTCAAATGAGGTCACCTACGGAACTCGGATGGTTACTCGAGCACAAATATCAGTTCAAGACCTAGCACGAAATGGTACCACTTCTACCTTAATACAAAATCATGAAGCAAAAGTTGAAGAAATTATACTGAAATTTATCAAGTCTTTCACAGACTGGATTAGTATATAAAAATGAAATATGTGTCCCGTCATATCGAAAGGTACCGTAAGGGTCAAAAAAATTGTTTTGGTCTCATCTGAAAGATGATAAATTAAGCTTTAAAATGACACCTTGCCTTTTGTTATTGGATGTTTGATTGCAAAGTTACATCTAGATTGGTAAAAGGCATCAGGCTGATTCAGAAAACAATAGTTGTGAGAAAATCAAGTTTAAAATTTCTGTACTGGTTAAACGTGAATGGAGAAAGGATTTTTATATCAGTTTTTAAAACATTTGTCTTGTGTCGTGGATGTTGAAACCTGATTAATATGATAGAATACACTTTAAAAGTAATGTTTCTGATGAAATTAGAAATTCCCCCTTGGTAGGGATTTTTGACTATGCTCAGTTTTAATGGCCCGTACTTCGTAATTTACAATGCCGACCACAAGACTGTCGTCTGATCCTTTTTCTTTGATTTCTCATAGATGTAAAACTGAATCTCATAAAGATTCTTTTTTCAACCGCATTGTTCCTCTGTGGAATCAGCTACCACAAGTTATTAGGGCTTGCAATTCCACTTCTGCCTTCAAAGGTCATGTTTTCAATTTTTTGCAAACTAAATTCCAATCAAATTTCATTTCATCTAATGTTTGTACATGGATTTCTGCTTGCCATTGTCCAAATTGCAGATCCATTTAGTTTGCCCTTTAAATTTTTTTGTTTTGGTCTTGTCAACGACGTATACATACGAGCAATAAAACTATTTGAAAACAACGAATTGAATTGGAATTGCAAGATCTCGGTCTTCATCCCGAGAAGTATTATTCACTACTATATAATTACAATAGTTCCATTGCATGTATACCAGAGTGGTATTGAACTAATTTCTTCACCGATGG
>JXSR01S010309.1:0-18044 GCA_000969725.1 Ophiothrix spiculata
GTTCGTTCGGGTATTCGCATCGGGCGAAATTAAGTTGGTCGTGTTGGTTTCATAATATGGCTGATTCCTAGAACATTAATCTTAAACAAATTGTAGTTTCATCAATTGTTAATAAAGTATGCGATCTATTCTGGCTGCCGACATGAGGCGCAAAAATTGGTGTGCACGTCTGCATTTATTTCGACTGTCTGGGGATAATTGAATTTAGAGTTAACCATGAAGAGAATTGTGTGTCTGAATAATTGAATGAGACATTTACAAGAGCATCCTATACTGATACATTCGAAAGCAAATTGAATGGCAACAAATAGAACCTCTTACAATTAGGTACCATTTTTACATAGCCTAAAACATGTCTATTACAAAATTAATTTATGCCTAAAATGTACTGTTAAAAATAATCTAAAGTATGACTGAAATACATTTTATCCATTTACCGTCAATCTACGTTCCTGAAATTTAAAACTGATAATAAAAAGTTATTTTGGCTCACACATGTCACTAGAATTCTTATAAAGAATTTCTTCAATTGAAACACATCCTATTTTTCTTGTATGGCAAAATGTCCTAATTACTAACACTTATTTATCAGTGTAATTATATCGCAGAAATAATGACTTTTTTTGTTTTAATCTTATCAAATATGAATTACTCCACTAATAATAAATCGATTGCTTGCTTAGCTATGAGCTTACTATTCAAATATCCTCAATAGAGCTAGAAACGATTTATTATAATGGTGCATGTTTGAAGGCTCTGATAAAATTCTGAATTCATGACAATTCCATGAGGCAATAGATATTTAATTGATGCTCTAGATCTAGTGAATCTGAGAGACAATACATGTTTCATCCACCTTATCTAGTGTTTTTACTATACAAAAAACTATTATTATCAAGTCCACATGAGTTACTCAAGTACAATATACATTGTTAATTGAGGAAGCACATGACATATTATGTGGGTCATGTTTTGTTATACGCAGACTTAATTGCCGTTGGTCATTTGACCGCCGACTGCAGATTTTATTTAGAGACTGGAGTAAATAATTCATCAAGTCAGAAAGAAAGTTCAAGAGAAATAGGGAAAAGAGAGAAGATTTCTGAGAGAGGTCAAACTTAAATTTATCTCTGGCATTTGCCTGAGAATGGAGTGAAGATTTCTCCGGTATTTCACCACCATTTATCCTACAAAAAGAATGTTTAATGGTGAAATACCGGTTAACCTGCAATAGAAAACTGCATCATTCAACCTCAGTGCGGAATATAAACCAGCTTCTGACAGAAATATTTTAAAGGCAATAAATGTGGACTGACAATTTGTTTTAGAAGTCCAAGACTTCCATTGATTCTTGATCTATTATTTGTTTTTAACTGGCAGGCTATGACTTTAACACACACAGGATGTAGGAACACGATAGCTATTTTTACACTATGTTTGTTTGTTTGAAATCAATCCTTCACCTTGACAATGGAGACATTTTAAGGAAAGGCTTAGCTACCTTATTGCGTACTTGACCTAATACGTAGGAAAAGATTTATGTAGGGATAGATTTACTGAAGTTACTGCAGTTTTAAAATATGATGGAAAGCAGTGCACAATTATGAAGGCATTAAGACTCATGATATTCCCCATTCTATTGATTAAATACATATCTGGGGCATGCATACAGCATTAACTATTTTTATCATCACAGTTGATGCATCAATATTACATTACATAAACAATATTCTAGACATTACCTGATGAAATATGAAAACCATTTATAAGAAAGTGAAATTTTGATTGTTTAAACTCACCTCAAAATATGTCATCCTATTGCATAACAATAATTTTGAACGTCAATAATTTTAATCATGCCCATAAAAGTAGTCAATATTTTTATAATGGGATGACATTATTTTAAAAATCATCAATATTCATGTAAAATCGTTAGCAATTCAAAATTATAGGCCTATACAAACTATATAAACCCTTCTTATAAATATTCCATCGTCGGCCTGCGTTAAGACCATCAAAGGAGTTGAACTGGAAAATGTACCTGAATTCAAAAACCTTGGTTCATATATTCCAGATTCTTTTCATGACTTCAAATGTAGGAAAGCACAAGCATGGGTTGCCTGCAATAAACTCCACAAGATCTGGAAATCCTCACTAGACCGAAGGACTAAAACCAGATTCTTCAAAACCTGCATGGAAAGCATTCTGTTGTATGGCTCAGAAACTTGGACAATCAGCAAGAAAATGGAAGATCGAATAAACGGTGAGCGCTCAACATCAGTTGGAAGGATCATATTCCAAACACCACAGTATACGGTGATATCCCTCCAATATCTTTTATGTTTGGCTGGACACTGCATCCGCACCACCGACCAATCCATCTCCCATCTTGATTTTCTGGACTCCTCCGGGTGGGAAATCAAACAGAGGCAGAAGTCCCCTTCACTACACTGACACCATCAAGAGTGATCTCAAGTATCATGCATGACAGGGAAATCTGGTTCATACGTACGTGTAGCCAGTGCTTCTTCCATTCCGTCCACGGACAACCGATGATAATGATGATGATAAACTGATAGCCTGTAAAGTTATTACTTTGAGATTTTAAAAAAGGTGTATGACTTTCAGAATCTTGTCAGCAAATATGAATACGCACACCATTTGAAAAATCAAATCTCATTTTTCACATTAAGAACTCTGTATTTCTAATATGGAGCGTAGTACTAAATTGCACTAAGATAAGGGAGTGATAGATCAAATTCATCATCCGCACACCAGACAGATTCTCATGAAACTTTTATTAATATATCTTTTCGTAAAATAAATGAAGGTTTATTTAAAGTTGAGAAAACCTTGACAATTTTAAACAATTGGGGAGATATCCCCATACTGCTAAATATGGTATGTCTGTATCCAACTTCAAGCAAAGAAAAAATTTCAACATGCTGAGACACACTTACACATTACTGAAATGTGTGGTTTTAAATCAACAACACTTATTTCACAGCAGTTTGTCAGCTAATATTGCCTTTTTGGATTTCATAGCATGCATTATACATAGACTAGACAGTGTCTCAGATGAAATACAACCCAATTGAAGTCAACTTGGATAAACATCACCTAGATTTGACTTAGTTGTGAAATTACATCCCTAATGAGTAAATCTCTAAGATAAAATGATGTCTATAAATCATTTTTGACTTCTTTCAAACATGATAAAAACATATTTATCTAATGAATTTTGCATTGCCACAATTGAAGTGTTTGGCACTGTTAATATCTAAAAACACAAATTTCACCTTACACCCACCACAGCAAATATGCCAATGCTTTCTACTGCAGTGTAAAGCTGGTTTCAGACTTGCCTGTCGTGTGGTCGTATGACCAGCGTGACGTCAAAATTTAAAGTGCGCAAACTCGACCTTGTCGCATCTCCTTGCTGTACGACAAGCCGATACATCGATTACCCTGCCGTAATGGTCGTAACGACACAATATTTTGAGTTGGAATAAATTCAACTTTTCTTGCGACAGACCATTGCAGCAATATGCAAATGTGTCATGCTACAGTATGATAACTCAAAATTGCAAATGTTTGGTCGTCTGCTGCAACTTTGTGTGCCGCAACTACAGCTACTCTGAAACCAGCTTAAAACCTTTTGGATTGCAAAGATGTTGCAGATACAGACAACTAAGCATGGTCAAAAGTACCTTTGATGCATTTACACTTTTCAGTCAATTAAGCTTAAACTTAGTATTTGTCAAAGATTGAATTTATGTTAATAGCTCCGAAGGCACAAGTAATATTTTGCCACTGGTGGGAAGTATGATTGTTGGTGGTGTGCTTGCAAATTTCTAGTAACTGGATGGTGTTTTAGAATGTTCCTAGTAAAAATGGTCTGTTGCACCAACTGTACTTACGACATAAAATCTTTATTTTATTTCTTGGCTTGAATGAACTATCTTAACTTTTCAATCACAGAGGGCATCATGAAAAATGCTCCAATATTCATGTCCATTACAACGATGTTTTCTTTTAATTTCAGAGAAAGTCTGCAGATTATAAATTTGTTTTTAATGTATTTGTATCATTCATGTGTAATTCTATTGTGATGTTTGACTGCAAAAGGTTGGTATGAATGAAAATTGGTGAACAGTTTGAGTTGCCATTTAAGTCTGCATACCCAAGTATAAGGAAAATAAAACTGAAAATCTTGAATAAAAGGTTGAATTGAATGAAAA
This sequence comes from Ophiothrix spiculata, assembly GCA_000969725.1. Taxonomy (NCBI): domain Eukaryota; kingdom Metazoa; phylum Echinodermata; class Ophiuroidea; order Amphilepidida; family Ophiotrichidae; genus Ophiothrix; species Ophiothrix spiculata. Next base: position 4,242 of record JXSR01S010309.1, read on the forward strand.
TTGGAAAACAATTGCAAGTGACGTTTGTGTAAGTATGGGGAAAATAAAACTGAAAACTGATCATAGCAGCAAAAATTCTATGAGCAATCTAAGGTCTGTGTGATTGTAAGATCACATTTGTTTAACATTGCCAATGATAGGCATTCATAGGCCAAACTATTTTTCAAGGAGAAAACAAAGTCAATGCACACCCTATTCAACTCTGAGACTCCAAATCAAAGAACTACAATAACTACTTGTTTAATTCAATTCTATGCAATTATATTGACATGCCAGTGAATCATGATCAATTAGAAAATATAATCAAGTTTAAGGTTCACAGATAACAACATTTAAGGGCATCAACCGTAACAATCTTGCCTACGTCATTCCACCTACATGATCATCTCAATTCAATTAAGATATTAAATTAGAAATTTTCTCAGGAGGCAAGTATTTATAGAGTACAATTTAGACAACAGTGTAGCTGCAGTTGTGTTGGTCAAGAAATTATGCCACTTGTCTTTTGGTTAACCAAAATTTAAAATTTTGATAGCATTTCGTCGGTCGCATAACATACCGGTCTATGAGATATTTTTGACTTTTTTGAGAAAATTTGTCTGGATTGATATATTGATGATATTTTCATATCTACCAAGTTACAGGCTTTAATTTAGCAACTTAAAACATAACAAGAAATAATTAATAACTTTTGGTCTATATGCATTCTATTTTAATTTAGCGTTTCACAAACTGACATTCTTGGTGCGATCTCATCTCACACTGTCTGAACATCGGATCAATCAGATTGATTATCATGTCACATCACAACAGTCCTTTTTTTTTAATAAAGTCTAATCATGTGATCAGATGAGTTGTCTGTAACTTTGGTGCTAAGACACGTTCAAGTGATAGGTTTTCTTCTGATTATTTTCCTTTTTTGATTAGACAATAATAACTGTGCACCATCTTTTTTGAGGTCATTGTGTGAATTCTGAGGTGATTGTTTCGGACCAAGGTATTTTTCTGTGGGAGCGCAGCTCCCGAAAGAAAAATACAGAGGTCCAAAACAATCACCTCAGAATTCACACAATGACCTCAAAATAGATGGTGCGAAGTTATTATTGTCATTAATAACCACTCTATTATATACTTTATTGAACTTATTTCTTACTTAAACATCTACTTATCCCTATAAGAGAATTTCAATCAGTCCAGGCGTGATGATCGTCGCGTAGTATGATAAACGTGTATGTGTGTGGTGCATACACACGCTTGATTGACGTTTTATGAGAAAACGCATTCAGCGCTAATGACATCACATACGTGGGTTCATTATAAGAAGTCATTGTTATCTGACAATGACAGCGCAGTTGTTGCATAAAACAAGAAATAATTTTAATAGATTGGATCGCGGTATCACGCAGGTTATTAATGTTCATTAGCAGGAAAATAACTTAGTTACATATGATATCCTGGAGTCAGATGTAATTTGGTAGTTTTCATCTTAAACCAATGTCTGTAACTTTTTGTTGTATTTTATATAGGGATGGACATTTAACAGGCCTTATTGGCCTTCCGGTCCTTTCCTCCATATGTTATTTTGTTTCTGTTCTGATGTATTTTATGTATTTTTTATGTAAATAAAGAATCTGAATCTGTAATATAATGCGTGTATTTCGAAAATATTGATTATTGCATTAGTTAATCACAGAATCTACAAATCATTTTAGTGGTAAAGCCATTAAAAAAGAGCAAGTTTCCAAAATGTAACAATTTTAATATACTCAAGTTCCTATGATCAAAATACAAATAGGCACCCACCTAAGATACTATCAATAAGCTTATTCGTCTGTTAATTTATCTTATCTAAAATCATCATCTCTCTGAAGACACCTACTAACTAGTATCAAACAGTACACCAGATCAGACAGGCAACAGGCAAAACAATACATCTTAATATCAACCCACATACTCAGTGCTTAACAATATCCGATAACTAGTCTTAGATCTTTCCAACCATTTATCAAGTAATATCAATGTATTTACATGGAGCCAAAATACACCAAGGATTATTTAATACAGAGATGCATATCAGTCGCAGACACCCTAAGGTACCTCAGAATCTTCTTCAAATGAGCAGAGTACAGAAAGCTACATAGATTTGGTGAGTGAGAAGAGGTGATTTACTTTCCTCTATTCTATCTATATGAATGTACTTTTTAGTGCATAGAGCTACGTGCTGGTCTTTCTTTCTTTTTTGAGAGTAATTCAGCGATCGACCGCCGTCTGGTTGCTGTCATTTGTTGTTGCAATTGTACCTTGAATTTTACGTTTTATAAAGAAAGCAATAGTATTGCATACTGCATAGCTAATTTCCTTAAAAAAACAGAAGTATAAAAAATCACATACCGCATAGCTTTTTTTCAAACCGTTTCTGAGACTAACCTTTTTTTTTCTTGGCCTCAGTCAAAATTCAGATGTAGCAGAACATGCTCGCTTAATAAATATCAGTATATAAAGAGTTGCAGAATTCCTCAAAATGTTGAAATCTTTTAATTTAAAACTACAAGTGTTGTCACAAGATAGCTGAAATATCAAATGCTATCAAAATTTTAAACATTGGTTAACCACAAGACAAATGGCAAAATTTCTTGACCAAAACAACTGCAGCTCCGTCCTTGTCTAAATTGTACTTTATAAATACTTGCCTCCTGACAAAATTTCTAATTTAATATCTTAATTGAATTGGGATGATCATGTAGGTGGAATGACGTAGGCAAGATTGTTACGGTTGATGCCATTAAATGTTATTATCTGTGAACCTTAAACTTGATTATATTTTATAATTGATCATGATACACTGGCGTGTCAATATGATTGCACAGAATTGAATTAAACAAGAAAGAGAAAAAATGGAAATCTGGCGTGTCAATATGATTGCACAGAATTGAATTAAACAAGAAAAAGAAAAAAATGGAAATCTTTACAATTGTATAATAAGGTGTTCTTTGGTTAAAGTGTTTTTGATATCAAAGTCTGCTGTTTTCCTTGTACTACCTGTAGTCAATATATCCACATAGAAAGTGCTAAAAGTACACATTAAAATCCTTCCTTGTCATTGGTCAATATTAATGATCTGTCATTCATTCAACCAATCACAAATAATGTAAGAAAGAAGAGGCCTCAGTAATGTATTTGATAAAGCATAGTGCAATTCATTTTTGTTACCTTCCTTGTCATTGGTCAATATTAATGATCTGTCATTCATTTAACAAATCACAATCAATGTAAGAAAGAAGAACCGCAGTAAAGCATTTGATAAAGCATAGTGCAATTCATTTTTGTTACCTTCCTTGTCATTGGTCAATATTAATGATCTGTCACTCATTCAACCAATCACAATTAATGTAAGAAAGAAGAGGCCTCAGTAAAGTATTTGATACAGCATAGTGCAATTCATTTTTTGTTGCCATTCAAGATGGGTTGTAAGACAGCCAAGAGTGAGTACTACTAAGGTTGAACAAATTAGACATTGATTTTTGAAATGACGTCAAGAAAGAAGACATTCACTCAAGATTGTAGCTAAAAATACAAACATGTTCCATTTTTATGTTCCTCAATGGTGTAGAAATTGAATTTAAAGTTTTTAAAATTTAAACATGAAGAGAATCGTGTGTCTGAACAATTGAATGAGAATAAGAACATTCAATATTGAAACATTCTAAAGTAAAATAAATAGCAACAACATAGAGTCTTGACTGCTCTTCAACTTGTTCATTTTATCTAAAATATGCTTGTCCAGGGAGGGGTCTCCTATCAAAGAACACACCAATAGGGGTCATAATATGCCCCTGAGGACACTAAGATCATTGACAAGGACCCTAATTGGTTCACAAGAGGCGTCAGAAAGGCAGCACACATCAGAATCCAAAGAAGCTCTCTCAACCGGGACGGAGGCCGATATCAGTTACCAGCGTGTACAACCATCTCTTGAGACGTGTAGCTCTTCAAGATCAGGCTACCGTCTCAAGCTTATCCCAATAGTGCCCCCTAACGTCGGGTTAAAAAAGGTCCAGCATAATGGCGGATTGAAATATTCTTGTTGTGTGTAAAAACTATTTATCATATTAGGCTTGTTCAATAAGTTCATGAACTAAGGAAGGAGATAAGATATGCAGTTCTTAATACAGTGGAAACTCGATAACACAAAAATGCATAACCCGTAAAACCGCGTAACTAGAAAGGAACTGAAAACACTGACTTCTCACTATTGTTTTATCATGTATTTTTCATGTTTAACACGAAAGAAATAGTACAAAATCTGTTTAAGTTGAAAGCATGTGACTATCCCTACTGTATATTTTACATCGCATTCTCGAAAGAAAACACAAAACGAATAGTAGAAAAACAAACAACTAAAAGTATGATCGCAGTTATCTTATATATCCAAGTTTTAACAATATTGATGTTTATGAAACATCACATAAACAACCCTACTTGAAAATCGGTGAGTCCTGTGGGTAGACCAATATGTCAGATTTCAATGTTTCCTGGTGCTGTATGGCTTAATTTAAGTTAGTAATTTTGAAGTAAATGTGGGAAAATTTGATGTTCTTTTAATACAATATTTCATTGATTCAAGTCTGTCAGTGAGATATTTCTGATGTTTAGGCTTTTAAGTAAGTTAAAACATTTCATTCCAAAAAGAATATTATAAACACTGTACTGTTCATTAGTACTTCCATACATTAGTTACGTTATTCTGGTTTGGGGATGTTCATGCAAAACGTATCTAGAAAAAATTCTAAGTTACAAAAATTGGCAGTACGTACTATTTCCAAAAGTCATAATCGAAGCCATTCGGGACCTTTATTTGCAAATAATACTATTCTTAATGTACATGATATGTTTAAACTTGAGACTGCGCTTTTTATGTACAGGTACTCTAACAATCAACTACCCACTGGTTTTAAAAACTTTTTCATCACCAGATCTGAAATCCATAATTACCAAACAAGAAACAAAGAAAATTTTCAACAAACAAGACAATCAAGATCTTTTTCGGATCACTCTGTTAGAACCCAGGGGCCGTTGATTTGGAATTCACTTGATAATGAGATCAAAAATTCTTTTTCGTCAAGACATTTTAGAAATCAGTACAAAAAATACTTGTTATCTGGTTATGAATAAATTTGAGTTTTGGAGCTTTGTTTGTATTGTATTGTATTTTTTTTTTTGGGTGAAATAACATGTAGTGTAACATATATATGATGTTAGTTTTCCAGGAGTTTCTATTCCCCAGCCCATGTCTTCTTACAAGTCCAGATTTTGACTATGGGCCGTTTCACATAGAAACTCGCTGAACACTTCTCTAGCAAGGGGTAGTCCTCTCTGGCCAATTCTGGCCTTTTGACTACTCCTCCATAATTGTATCTTTGTATTTTTATCAATGTGTTTGTTTGTTTATATTTTGCATGTATATATTATGGAAATAAAGTTGAATTGAATTGAATTGAATTACAGATGCCATATGCTATAAGCCGGTGCAGTATCAGTATATACAATGCATTTGATTTTTATTGGCTATGATCTGTTTACTTGAAATTTTATCAACACGAAAGCACACTCTTGGACCCAACAATTCTGAGTTTTAACGTGTTTCTACTGTAACATAACAGTTAGTAATTCAACTTGATTGATGAGTACATGAAAAGTGAAAACAAATATCTGCTGTTGTTTTTATTAAAGGTGTGTGTTCCAATCACTTTAACTCAAAAAATCAATTTGGAGATATTGAAACCAGATGAAAGCGCATATTTTTCTCCTAACGTCTGTAAATTTTCACAACCATATCATGTTTCGTTGTAGAGATATGGTCAAAATTATTTTGTTAACAAGAATAAATATCCTATAGGTTTCAATGGGTCACTCTCAGACACATTTTTGCCTTAAGCATTTATTTTTCTCAAGGTATACAAATGAAACTTGACAATTGCTTTATGTGGGTGATGACCATTCTTTCACATTTGGAAAAAGTAAATGTTAAATTTGTCTCCAGATCGGAATACCTACCTTTAATGTAACAGGAAAATAGTCATTTACGGGTTTCTGGAAATTGATTATGTGCATACCTTGAAAATAAAAGAAATTGCAATCATTCACTGACATGCAGTTTGCCTTCAAATCTCTCTTCCAGGCGCAACATCTAATGAACTCCACAAAGACAAGGTGACAGTATTTAAAAGGGCATTGGACAAGTTCAGCATCATCCCCAAATTTTGAGATTTTTGCATCATTTGAAGTACTAGTGGTAATAATGGCAGCATGCAAAGTTTCACGGTCAAATTCAAACATTATGTATCAAAATATTTAGATATTCTTTTTATTTTTAATTATTGTTGTCGACAACGATAAATACTGCCCCCAGAGTTGAAACTTCAAAATTGGCTTTATTAGGAGATCTAATGCGAACTCAAAATTTTGTTTGATTCATCTGCAATCTATGATGTGCCAGGAATGTTTTACAAACAAATCTTTGCCTCTTTTTTGATATGTGGCATCAATATACACATTTAGAAAATAGCCTCATACCCACAATCAACAAACAAAATATTGTAAATTTTTACTTTTCTTAAGTTTTGATTAAAAATTTCCCAATATTTGGTAATTAACTGTTATTTGCTAACATATTAACTGTAAATCATCCACAAATAAAATTTCAAAATTGTGTCCAATGTCCCTTTAAAAAGGTTATTCTTTCATGCAACATCAAAACAATTGGCTTGCTGATTTCCAACCTGGTGCATTACAGATGCATTCATTAATTTCTGTCCACATAAATATGTTTGAAGATATTCTTTCTGGCATGAGGGTTTATTTATTACCTTTAATTACACTTTTCATTCAAGACAGATATTTAACCTGTTCAAAAATGCAGGCACAACTTTGGATTCAAATTATGTGTACATCATAATCAGTGGCGGCAGAAGGTTACAATTTTAGGGGGGGACGGCCAATTTTTTTTTAATCAAAAGGTTTTTTTTGAGCAAATTTGCAAAAAAAAAGCTACAAATTGTTAAAATATCTTGAAATTTGCGCAAATATGGCAAATTTTTACTGAAAATTGACATAATAACTGAAATTCACGCAAAGTGCAATATTTTTTTATTTTTCGCATTTAAATTATTAAAACAAAGGGAACATTTCACAATTTTTCTCCTTTTCTTTCTTTCTTCTTTATTTTTGAGGGGGTGCGTTCCCCCCCTCGTGAAATTTAGGGCATAATTGAATATGCCAAGCCAATCTCAGACAGAATACATGCAGGACAGGTCAAATATATGAAAAAAGGTTTTTTTCTGAATCTGAAAAAATGAGAAAAATATTACCAAATTAGATGGAAAAGTGTCAAAGGAAACATGGATTTAAAAAACCATGCTTTGACATCATTGTTCCTACTAAATTCTCAATCCATCACAACATGTATGTGAACTGAGTTTCAATAATGCGAAATTCAATGAACATTACTTTCCAGTTAGATCACAATCAACTACAGACAATTTTGTTCAATTTGGCTTTCTAATGTTCAAAGCTTCCCATTGTTATCTTAATTGAACAACCTTGGAATGCCTGGATGTTATAACAATATGCCTTTTCCCTGTAATAATAATAGGCAGGAAGGACGTATATGTTTTTTAAAAAGGTAAAGGTAAAGGACATGGCCTGTATTTGCACTGGTCGGAGTATCAATTTCTCTTTCTAAACAATAATTGGACCAGACTCCACCTTTTGTAATATTTGTGGTTACGGATCGCCACACCTCCTTTCCCACGAGTATATCCTCCCAGCATTGAAGAAAGCTGGTACCCATTTGACACCTGTTGGAGAGGAGCACATCAGGGTAAGTATCTTGCTCAAGGACACTACATACGCCACCCACCAGATTCGAACCCATGACTCTCAATGCCCGTTAATTAGTCTGTCCGATTAGGTCAGCAATTTTTCAAACTTTCTTAGATTTTGGTACCAAAATATTCCTTTTATTTTTCTTATTACCCATGTGAAATGTTACGGCTGAAACGTGTCGCCTTTCGGAGATATAAGTGAAAATGTGTTAAATAATGGTAACCATAAAATTACTCGCACAGTAAATTATGGGCAAGTGGAAAATGCAAAATTGCTCATAAAAACAAAACCGTTTTTCCAATTTAACTGAAATTTGAAATTGAAACATCTGAAGTGGTGATCTTTCATATGATAGTGAAAACTAAAATTTGACAAATCGGACTATGTACCTTTAAGAGTCCTGGAGGTATACAGCTAGGTCACACATGACCCAAAAATGGATGCATTATTGATGGTCATTGTTTACTTTCATTTTTTTAACTGAAGGAATTAATCTCAAAGTAAAAGAGTCTAGAATATAGCTTGAAAATGAACATCCATGATAAACTAAAATACAAATGGCTAAAAGTGAAAGAATTAATGAAAAAATGAGTTATCACGGTCATATTTCAATCTTGGTTGCACTGTATCTGGTATTTTTGCTTTTAATTCTTAATTTGACAAATGGATTTGTTAAAAGAGCAATCAAAGCTATTCAATACAAATTGAAAGAAAAACAGTAATTAGGACTATCAAATGATTGGAAGCAAAATATTTCTATATGAAACCAGAAACATTGTCTTTATATTTCTATATCCATATATACAAATTGTCTCTATTACCACAACATTTGTTTGAACAAGAAAAGGATGTTGATTTTTGGATAATCCTTCCAAAATGTATCAAAATAAAAAGGTGTTCAAAAGTTGAATTAAAATTTAGTTTCATTTTTGTGGAATAATTCAAATCAAATGATTGTAAATGTAAATTGTGATGGAGGTGATAATTTATTGACCCTCCTACTTGAAAATGATATTAATTCATATCTAAAACATGTGCTGGAACTTACTTGTCAACATTATGCAGTCCTGAATGCATACAATATCAAGATTACAATGGGCTGAATTTAGGATAATGTGCTTGAGGGTGATGGTAGAAAAGATGTATGTGGGTGTGCCCTGTCTTAGTTCACATATATGAAATAGGAAAATTACCTTTAACTGATGATTCTTAGTCAGTTTGTTTGTGTGTTTCATGCCATACATATTCAGCCTTACTTAGCATGACCTGTCATATCGAAAAGTACTTTAAGGTTGGCTCAGTAAATTATAAGATACAGGCCATTGAAGCTAAGCATAGTCAAAAATCATGCCCAAGGTCGAATTTCCAATTTCATCAGTAACGTTACTTTTGAAGTGTATTCAATCATATTAATCAGGTTCTAAAATCCAAAACATAAGGAAAATGTGTTAAAAACCAAGATAAAAATCCTGTCTACTTTAAAGTTTTACTTAGTACAAAAACTTTGAACTTGAGTTTCTCAGAACTATAGTTTTCCGAATCAGCCCGATACCTTTTGCTAATTTGGATGCAACTTTGCAACCGAACAGTCAATAAACAAAAGCAAGGTACCATTTTAAGCTTAAGATGTCAGCTTTCAGATGAAACCAAAATATCAGTTTTGATTTTGGGACCCTTAAGGTACCTTTCGATATGACGGGTCACATATAACCAACCTAAATACCATAATGTCACATATACAAAATTGCAATTACTGCTTGCCTCAAAAGTGCGATACATAATGTACACAGCTGCATGAGTTGTTTGTTTGAAGCTGGTCAGCAGCATTACCATCCCTAATATGATATCATGGCCCATATTCATGAAACACTGCTAACTCTAGTTGGCTGCTAACTCTTTGTCTACCTGTCAAATTTTGACAGGTAAACAAACAGTTAGCAGCCAACAAGAGTTAGCGGTATTTCATGAATACGGGCCATGCATCTACCTATATGTGCAATATAATGCAGGCCTCTTTTCAAAGTAGTGTCATAATTGGACAGCCATAGGTGACACAGCAATAAAAACACTTACTTGATATCATATATAGATGATATGATGGTTTATGATAACACCATTCCTCAGGAAAATTAAATTTGTCAAGATACATCAGCCTCCAGAATATTGATATTCAATACAAAGTCAGACAGAATCATGTTGGGAAAACATATTTTGATATATTGCATCTCGGATGTGGTCATATGTAGTTTTATTTGAGTGGTCAAGGGGAGGTCCATAAAGACTAAACATTTGGGCCTGTATTCCAGAAAGGTGTTTAGCTAACCCACAGTTTTAACTGATTGACCATTAGACGACCTGGTTAAAGCGAAATGATTGACAATTTCCCGACAGCAGTATAATAATAGGTTACTACTTTGATCTTAATGGAAAAGTGCTACATAAATAATGATACTATCAGAATTATTAAATGCTGTATTGTCACATTCTTATTTCAAATAGGTTGTATTATTAAATGCTCATTGTCACAATATAGGCTGTATCATCACCTATATTTTATTTATGTGTATCAAAGAGAGCAATAAATACAAACCAAACAAGCCACCAGTCAAGCAATTTCCTTGCAACTTCAGCGTTTATTGATTAGCACTCGCAAATTGGAAACTGCAAATCGTCATGTGAGTGCAAGAAAGTCGTATCTGCAATGGCTGCCTTAAGTTATATTTATTTGACATTCAGTCACTAGAATGTAAAAAATCCCCCAAAATTTCCCTGCCATATATCAGTGGCTCTTGAAATGGTTCTTCAGGAGACGGTGTCACCCGAAGAACCATTTCAAGAGCCACTGACCCAAGGCTGGACATTATACAGTGTGCAATCCAAATTAACGACAAATGGCAGCTATTGCAGATACGACTTTTTTGCACTCACATGACAAAATGTGAATATTAAACAATATTATCAATCTGAAAAGAGGCATGATCAAATCCAATCAATACCAGGAGAAAAAGCTGTCTCTTTTTTACTAAAAGCAGAAGTAAATGCGATATTGGAAAAGCAATTCACTTGTGATTTTGTTTATTGATATAAACACTTTGACCTTTCAGGTAAGCAAAGAATGTCTGTGTTTCTATTTCTTTGAAAAACACCTTTCAATTTAGAAAAAAAACACCCTTAACAACCCACTGTTTCACTTAATGTAGGACAGGTATGTGCTCAAACATTTTTATATCCTTGTTTTGAATAGGCGGTTCCCTTATTGTATGATTTTCTACAACTGTAACAACAATTTTAGACATATTCAAATTTTTCTGAATTATCAATAAATGTAGTGATGAAAAAACCCAAAGGCATGCATCATTTAGATCTAACATGTGTCCGAAGATGAAATTGGGTTTTTTAGCAATCCTCATTCTATTACCCTTACATAAAACAATATGAGTTATTCTGGAAAAAAACATACATCTTCAAAACAAGCAAAATGCAAATTGATTTTATTTAGGCAACCAAATATTTTAATCTGAAAGATTATATTTTAAGCTTTAAAATGACACCTTGCTTTTGGTTAATGGATGGTCAATTGCAAAGTTTCATCCAAATTGGTAAAAGGTATTGGGCTGATTCAAAAACTACAATTCTGAAAAAATTGGGTTTAAAGTGTCTGTATTGGTTAAACTTAAATGGAGAAAGGATTTTTATCTTGGTTCTTAAACCATTTGTCTTATGTTTTGGATGTTGGAACCTGATTAATATGATAGAATACACTTCAATAGTAACGTTTCTGATGAAATTAGAAATACGACCTTGGAAGTGATTTTTGACTATGCTCAGCTTCAATGGCCTGTATCTCTTAATTTTCTATACCTTTCAATATGACGGATACCCATACATATAACAATATGAATTATTGTGGAAAACATCGTACAAAATGCAAATCAATTTTATGTGTACAACCAAGAAGTTATCATAGACTGGAGTTGGTTCGAGAAAAGCTATTCAAGGATAATAGGTGTTTCTTTTGTAACATCAATACAGCCTACTTGAATTTTCTATGTTATAGCGTATTGGCGGTTAACTTTGAAAACAACCATGTTATATTTAATCCGGTTATGATACAAAGAAGCATGATTTGAAACAAAGCAATGACAAAAGTGCACTCGAGGGCACTTTTTGATCAGAATAAATGAAAAGAGGATGGTTTTACAAGAATTTTCAAAGCAAACTGATTAGAGTACGATAGCGTACAGTTAAGATATTTGTAATTGAAACGGACAGCCCTAGTCCATTCGGTAAATGTTTGCAACTTACACAATAAAAAAAAATGCGGTTGTAAGCGTACAAATGACGAAATGCGCTGTGATCAAATAGGTCAAAAACAGCTTTCTGGTAAACAGACTACACTAGATCATGAATACAAGTAGTGGACATTGGTTCGACTAATCGAGTCTTTTGATTAGATATGTGCTCTGAGACGTCAATACAAAAGTGTACTTGATTTGCGTTTGAATAGCGTTAGTAATAATCGGATTAAGTACGACATAGTTGGTACAATGGGATATATGATCGAACCGACTCCAGTCTATGGTAACTTCTTGATACCATATATATAAGTCAAGACAGTTCTGTACTCACGACTATCTTTTGGATTCATTTTTGCACTGATCATTCAATTAATCACCGAAATTTATAGGGCACCTAAATCAAAACATAGTTTAAAGGTATCTGATATACGAAAACCAAACAAAATCTTGCAATGTTTTGTTCAATCATGGAAATGTGAAAAGACTCTTTTAGCTTACACAATGGAATGATATAACTTAAGTTAAAGGGCACATTTAACCCCTCATTTTTGAAAAAATGTGTCTTTGTGTACATATAAAAGTATACATTTCTAGATGTGGATTTTCATGTAAAAGATGATGGTTAGGTCAGTTTTGGACCAAAATGTATAATTTTGGACCAAAGGTCCAAAAACCCTTGGTGTTGGACCACAACCTAACTTCATTTTGAAAAAATAAAAGTTGGGCCTCTTATGCTTTTTAGAATCTAGAAACACCTGTCTAGGAACGCATTTCTCAAATTTGGGATTTTTGACTTACTTTTTGAAATATTGCCAAACATATGTCCAAAATAGGCCCAAAATGGGGGGGGGGGGGGGGTTGGTGTCATTTTTGGAACAAGAACAAGGGTTACGTAAAGCTGAGACAGTTTCTTACACCCACCAACAAAATGAGAAGTTACTATACAAGTCAGAGTAAACTGTGCACATATATAGTTTCAGGCAAACCCTCTATTGCTGCAGCTAAATTTGACAGAGTGGCCTGGGCCTGGAGATTGCATTTTGTATTCCTCAAAACAGATGTGAATTATTTTGATTCACACCTGAGCTAGAGATGAGCTATAAAAGTTAATTGGTTTTGAATAATGAACTGTATAAACAATTAGTCCTCATCTGCTAGAGCTGTTAATCAGCAATAATGACATTTCTGGTGACAAAATATGTACATAGATTACAAGCATGGCTGAGGTTGGCATGCCTTCATATCGATGATCAAATGTGCAATGTCAAATTGCAATCTAGTGGAAAGGGTGTATGCAATAATGTCCAATTTGGATTTAAACCAAATCTGACTGGCATACATGACAACATCATTTATGCATGATCTACATGTATGTATAATTTACCAGCTATAATTTACACAATAACCTGAACTAGTCCATCTAGATGGACCTCACAACGCTTGCGAGGCCCATCTATATAGACTATACTGAACTAACAACACCACAGTGACAGTTAATTACTCAACATATAGAAAATATTTATTCTGGCTATTTATGCCATTTATTTTATCCTTCTAGACTCAAGATTTGTTTACCATTAGATCCAATTTATACTTAATTGTAAGCTTAGTCTAAAACAAA
>JXSR01S010309.1:35663-57004 GCA_000969725.1 Ophiothrix spiculata
ATATCTATTGTAACTCTCTAATTCATTTGCTATCAAATAATTTGAACATATAGTGTGTTTGATGTTGCTTTGAAGTCAATTAACCCATTTTAGCGAATTAAAAACGTATTTTGGCGGCCATTTTGGATCTAAGTACAGGCATTATTTTGAATTTTAAGCTTGTTAACAGCCTAATTTGGGGACAAATAAATTTGTTGTAACTCTAAAAGTCATTTGCTATCGAATATTTTGGACATATAGTGTGTTTGATGCTGTTTTAAAGTCCATTAACCCATTTTAGCGCATTTGTTTTGGCGGCCATTTTGGATCTCAGTACAGGCAATATTTTGAATTTTAACCTTGTTAACAGCCTATTTTGGGGACAAATACATCAGTTGCAACTCTCATAGTCATTTGCTATCAAATATTTTAAACATACAGTGTGTTTGATGCTGTTATAAAGTCCATTAAGCCATTTTAGCGCATTAAAACATATTTGGCGGCCATTTTGGATCTCAGTATAGGGGCCATTTTGAATTTTAAACATGTTTACATTATAATTAGGGGACAAATGATCTTGTTGTAGCCCTACATGTCATTTACTGTTGATTATTTATGATAATTTGCATTTCAAAGGATATTTTGGTCAATTTTGGTTCAAATATGCTACTTTGGTGGCCATTTTGGCGGCCATTTTGGATTTTGAGGTCAAGGTGACTCCAAATCATAAATTTTGTCCTCCCATTGCGTTTCTCATACCAAAATTAGTGGGAATTGACACCTCAACTGTCATTTTTGGCCAACAAATTCAAGAAATATAACTTTATTAGTTTTCCAAGATGGCGGCGGCGGCCATTTTGAAAAACGTGTAAAATTACAATGTTCCCGCCATTTTGGCGAGGTGCATAGGAGCTCATTTTTTTAAATACCACTTGCCCTTGCTAAATCCACTGAGAAACTTTGGTATGCTAAAAATGGTCAGCAAACCTCTGAAAATGACTCTACTAAAGTCCCCATTGTTTCATCTTCAATTATTCTTTACTTTTTGAAATAATTGCATTCGAATGGCGCTAAGTGGGGGTGTAAAGATGCAAGGGTGCGGATGCAACCTAGCAAGTACGTATGCATTACAATGCAATTAAGCTAATTGAATTGACTATACGATGCATTATAGGCATTGGCTTATTACCTGTCTTTGTACCTACTGAAGGGTTATTATTTATGAACAAATGAAAAATCAGTGATTATGAAAAGAAATTGTGGATGATTATGAAAAGAAATTGTGAATGAAGTCATATATTGGTATCTGCAGAAATGGATGCCAATTGACTTTTAAGAAATATTTGATCACACTTTAGCTCAGTACAGAAGCAAATTCCATCATTATAAGTTTGGTTTATTTAAAAGTATATAGCACTCCCTTCATATATCAAAGGGTCAAATTATTGAATAACATACAGTTATAAAGATATGATGAAATCAATTATGGTACCAGTTTTGCATGAAATTCTATACTTGCACCTTATATGACATTTGTTCCACCATGTATATCCACTTTTTTGTGGTTTGTCGACGATCCTAGCAATCATAGCTCTACAATGATATATACTTTACTGGGACTTTAACACAGGAAAAGAAATGCTATGCATTAAAAAGAAAGGACATGCAAATTCCATTCTACATCGGTGTGTAATGCAGATTCGTCCCACCTCATAACACAACGCCATTAAAACAATTTATTCAAACATTTATTCATTTATGATTTTAATGTTATTCTGTATTATTTAATCTGATCTATTACTAATCTTATGCTCAGTGTGAAACAAAGTCAACATGAATATTAGCAATTCCCTGAAGTTGGTATGCATAAAATATAAGAAATATTTCGACCAATCACATACAAGCTCATTAGTATGCATGTTTCAGTCAACAAAATTTTCTGGCTAGCTTGCAATAAAAGTGAAAAACAACAATGTCATACTTGCCAACATTGCAAAAACAAAAATACTGACAGTTTAGCGACGCGTAACGCGCAATACACGGCACGTAGAGCACGGCGCAGTTGTGGCCCCTAACTGGAGTAAAATAATATAATAAGAAAAATCATATTAATGCAAAATCTATACTTTTAACACATAAAATATCAACATAGAAAAATGTGCTTCCCTGGTGAGTTATAGGCCTTTTAAGTTCAGACTTTGTTATACTTTTACATACAAATAGACTTTTTAAAATCGCTCAACCGGACCTATCATACTACCGAAATCTCCGAATTCATTATATATGATGCGTCATGTAATTCTAATAATTTGCAATTTTGAAAGATTTTAAACTTCAAGAGAGCTAACACACCCACCACACCCCATCCACACCCACATCTATGAAACAATAAATCAAATATTTATAATTGCTAAATTAATGTATTATATATTGTCTTCAAAATAAAATCAAATAATATTTTCAGTACTCTCTCTCTCTCTTTCTGTTGTTACACTTGGGAAAAAACGTTGTAATCATGTTCTGACATTCATTACAAAAATCTCTTTTACAGAAGCAGCACTATCACTTCAATAGTGAAATTAACATTGTCTGTATCAGTGACAATTTTCGGCCCTTTCGCGACTTGTAACAACCAGAAATGTCCGATATTAACGAAAATTAATGTTTTCTCTTGCAAAATTGAGTCATAATAGGTCTGATAAATACATCTTCCACACTTCAGACTCATCTCTACATTATTCTGATTTATTTACAACAAAAAATACAACAAGAATTTCTTTAAAAATCACAGAGAAGTTACCAATTATTCATCTTTATTTTTTTTTCTTCTGAGGAAAATCGGGACAATCCCGTTTTTAGTGTTTTGGGGAGACAGAAAACGGGACAATCCCGGGAAAATCGGGACAGTTGGCAAGTATGCAATGTCCAGACCAATACATGATTAGATGGACTAATTTTGAGCTACTTTTGGCTGGTGGTACCATACGCTCACTGCATAAAATTTGCATTTGAAATCGGATGATTAAGCTTAAAATTGCAAGTTACCTCAGGGCGAATCACACTAAAATTGCCTCTTTAGTGCTAGTTATAATAACAAAATCTCACTCGCTTAACATGAATGTGAACTTTGTATTCTAGGTATTATGTTAATGAGGCACTTTTTCTGTCGGCAATTGCTGGAAAGTGTAAAACTGACTTCAGCACTTCTCAGAAAGTCGTGATTTGAAACTGACCCCCACCCCCCCCCACCCCAAAAAAAAAAAAAGAGAGAAGAAAACTTGTTACCAAACATACATGCAGGTGTTGAGGTTTAGATGTCAATGTTTGATTTATTTATTACAAAACAAAAAAGAATTTAACCAAATGAACTATACCTTTGGCACTACCAGTGACTATCTAAGTTAGTATATGGATGTCAACAATGACTTCATATTGTAAGCCATAGTATATACAAGATGCCATAACATCATGTTCAAAATTCACTGATTGGCTTATTAAAATAGGCCTTTGTGAAAAAAACTTGCAAGGTTAGTTAATATCTTTATTAAATTTATAGATATCAATATACCAATATCTTATTTCAATTATTTAATATTGTTCTGGTTATCAAAGTACAGTCAAGTTTACTTGCTTTTAAAAAGAGGTCATCAAAGTCAATTTCTCAAAATTGACCAAGATATCACAACCTTTTCAGTGCATAAACACATCCTCTTAACAGGTGATCAAACACAGGTTACATAGAATACCGAATAACTTGATCACTGTGGCTATATTGGATCATGCTATAATGCAGCCTGCAACGTCTTAGGACAGATGAGCGCAAATTGTTTTATGTCCACAAGGTAGCAAGAACATGACATATATTGTTAGTGCCAGGCACAATATCTTCAAATCATGATATTGCATGACTGAAATTTGTTAATGAAATATTACTATAAACAACAGCTTGAATTTTCAACCAGCAATATACTCTCCAAACTGAATGAAATGAACCCAAATGGCATGAAAATTCAGCAAGATACTGGAAACAGACAAAATCTGATAAATAAATACAAAATAACAACTAAGAATTGTTTATTTACAGTGTTCCAGCTAATTTGGTTTTACAACTTGCAAGCAAGCACTTATAGAATCTTTGCTTCATAACAATTGTCATATATCTCCCCGGAAAGGCCATCCATATACCAAATCTCCCAAATTTTGAGTCAAATTTAATTAAAAACCATATTTTTTCTGCCCAAATTTTTACTATTTTGGCAAAATTATCTGAAGTTTTGAGAAGAAATGTTAAATTTGCACCATTTGGCGCAAATATTAGAAAATTTTGAAAAATGAACCCATCAAAATACCACATTTTGCGAAGAAAAGGGACCGACTGAAATACCAGAGAACCTGATTTTGCTACCTGAATTTGTGGCACGTCCCTGTAACCTCTTTTGGACTAAATACCACCCCCCCCCCCAGATATCTACTGCTCTACCTATAACTGAAAAGTGATCACATCACAAGGCGTTTGATTTAACACTTTAAGTGGCAATAACATTTTTAGTCCCTTCTTCAGAAATGAGTTTGAAAACTATAAAAGAATATGATAAACAGAGACCAACATTTATAAAATTCTGAATGATGAATAGAAACATCTGAAAAATTGTGCATGGTTGTCACTCATACATAAACTTCTATGATTCTCATTGATAAAGTAGTCCACATAATTAACTCTTCTATGGTATCCTATTAACAATATAAAATTTCATGACCAATTTCTTTCCTACCAAAATAAAATACACTACACCTGCATTTAGCCACAAACTTCAGTTAATAAAAAAAGTGATCTTAAGGTCATCAAACTCAATTTCTCAATATTGTTCAAGATATCACTTTCTTCCGAGTGAAGAGCAAACACTTTTCCCAACAGGTGATCAAACACTTAATGACACAAAATACTGAATACCTTGATCACTACAGCTATATTGGATCATGCTGTAAAACAAACCGAAGTTTCTCAGACAGATGAGCACAAATTGCTCTGTTTCCATGGTTACAAAAGTGTGTCAATTACCCTTAGCACCAGGTGCAATACAACCTTTGGTCTAAGTGAAATGCATTTTCATACTGTAAAACAAACTTAAATTTCTCAGACAGATGAGCAAAAATTGCTCTGTTTCCATGGTTACAAAAGTGTGTCAATTACCCTTAGCACCAGGTGCAATACAACCTTTGGTCTAAGTGAAATGCATGAAAACTTTTGCATTATTCATAAAAAAAAGATATTACTTTATAAAACAGCTGTATGAATTTTTAACCACCAATAAACTTTCAAACTCAGTTGAATACACTGGCACCAAAAAAAGGCATTCAAATACAATGAGAAATTGGAAATAGGCAAGAATATCTCATTTAAATGAAGAAGATAAGAATTTTTAGAGTATTAATTTCTGGAATTGTTCTACAAGTGATGATGATAAAATATTTGTTTCAAAACATTTGTCTAAAACCTTCTGCTTTGATAACTGAAAACTTTTTGGGCCATGGGCAGTTGTCTAATACTTAAGGAGCAATAGGAATTTTAACCTCTTTCCCAGCTTCTGAAAAATATGCATGTTACAACACATGGACAAAAATAGATAAAATTTGACTGAGTAACATTGGGGAATGTGTACACGTTTGTCACTGGTATAGAAACTTCCGTTATGTCTCTTGAGAAAGTACTCAATTACCTAAATTAAGTTAGTCAACATTATGTTTTATATGTTAGTCATCATTATATTGTTTTATATGATATAAAATGACAATATAAATTTTCACTTCTAAAACTGCTTTGCTTGACTAAGCAAAATCAACTACACAACTTTTAGCCACAATGTTCATTTAATGAAGAAAGTAATCTTACAGGTCATTATACTCGATTTCTCAAAATTGACCAAGATATCATTTCCTTCTGAGTGAATAGCAAACACTTTCCCAACAGGTGATAAAACACTTAGCGACACAGAATACTGAATAACTTGATCACTATGGCTATACTGGCAAGCTGTAATGCAACCTCTATAATGTCTTAACTGATGAGTAAAAATTGTTCTGTTTCCAAGGTAACAAGGGTACGTAAAATTAAGTTAGTGACAGGTGCAATACCATCTTTGGTCAGAGTGAAAAACTTCAAATTATTGAATATATGTAAACGATAGGGCTTAGATACACTTCATGATTTTTGTAGTCATTTTCATCCAATTTTTTTTTCATGGTGTGAAATTTTTACAATGGAGTACAATTTTCATTTAGAATTAACACTTTCTTTCTTAATTTGCATGTGATGTGTGATACACTTCATGATTTTTGTAGTCATTTTCATTCAACAATTTTTTTTCATGGTGTGAAATTTTTACAATGGAGTACAATTTTCATTTAGAATTAACACTTTCTTTCTTGATTTGCATGTGATGTGTGATGTTTACATGGTATAAAATTAGTACCATTACAAAAAAATGTTTCAAATGGTGAATTATTATTTACATCAATACATAGTTCAGATCATAACATATTTTTAGCAGATTGATCTTTTAATGGTGAAACTGACTTCTTCTTGAAAGGTAACCTGATTTTTATTTTGAAGAAAAGACTTGCTAATACTGCACATTTTTTGAATGACAAAAATTAACATTTGGAATTGTTATCAAGGAGTTAGTCAAGAATCATACTTTATGAGGAATCCGCATTCGTTTACAGCTTTCCTTCAGAAAAATAATTTCATTTTAACTTCCATCATAATATTGAGTTTGCTATGATTTTTATTGCAACACAGAAATTTAGTATTAAAATACACACCTGGAAAATTAAACTAAATTATTTAATTTATTTTCACTGTGTAGTAGTACTAAAATACACACCTGGAAAAATTTAACATCAATCATTAGTAAATGATTTTAAAATTAAATACTTTGCTTACCTGTAAAGTACCAAGTAAATAGAAGTTGAATATCAAGGATGGAAATATGCAAAAGAAAAAAGAGAGAAAACAATATTTTATTAAGAAGATCAAGTTTTGAAATGCATGTATCAAAACAAGGAAGACAGCATATATTTGCAATATCAAACACATAAGAAAACATTGTGTCTAAATTCACTCATATTGATCATGTAAATATGAAATTTCTTCAGTCTTAGACACAAAGCAAACAGCCCATATCATCAAGTATGAACTCCCAAATGGCAGGGTGTTTATTACATTATTGGTTCCTACAATAAGTAAATTTCAGAGAAATGTAAAGATAATGGATATTTTTGATATTCTTAGTATCTGAATTAAAATCAAACATTGTAGCCAGCTGTCAAATATCCCCTGGTCTGGTATTAATATTGGACAAATTAAACAATTCTTTTAATTTTAGAGAAACTTGAAACTTCCCAATCGTAGGTTTTTAAAGTTTATAATTATATGTTAAAAATTGAAAAAGAAAAACAAATTATATACCAATAACCCCCTTATTTTGTCCCTGACATTTTTGAGATCTGCAGCCTAATTTTTCATATTATTTGAAGAAGTAATCTCTCGTAAGTGTTAAAGTGGATATTTTGTTTTGTTTCACCAAGTGCATATTGTCGATGGTAAGATTATATTCGGAGGGAGGTGTTCAAAACAAAACTAAAAAGCTGTATGTTCAACAAAATATAATGACCCAACCCTCCGTAAATGAGCTATTTTTCTATTGTATTGTCAAAAAAAAGGTTGGATGTTATGCTATCGATTCGGTCTTTTTTTCAGAACACCATATCAACATCTTTGTTTGATTTAACGAGCCTCACTGCTGAATGATTTAGGCCTCATAAATGTTGTCATTTGTTTTGAATTCCCAGGCCTCAAATAATTGATAACATTATAGGATTTTCAGTTGATGTTAAAAAATATAAAAATATATTTTTAACGTTGATAGGCTTAGAAGTTTTAGATGCCTGCATTCTATTATTAGATTCCCATCAGTTCAATTCCATGTTCATATATTGACCATTATTCATCAGCTTTGATTTTTAAATCTACAATCTATTTTTTGTGAGAAAGCTGACTTTATTTAATTAGGGCCTTAAATTTATCTAGCATCATGATACCAAGTTTCTATTGAATTGATTAGGTAAATCATCCAACCTCTCAGAATGAATGGAATTGTTGACACACGTACAAAACTTTTAATGAAGTGACACAAATATTAAAATCTACTATAGCATTGAACTCGTTGGGTTTAGCATCTGAAAGAGGGATTTGAAGGTTAATGCAGGTTAGTTGAGTTTTGTTTCTACAGTTTTCAAGCTAAAAATCTACTCTCAGAAACCTCTAACTAGCAAGTGTTAAGTTTCAGTAGAATAACAACGAAATAAAGAAATTGTATTCAAAACAAAAATCCTTCTTTGTTTGGTTGCAATTTCATGACTTTAATCAAGACTGGTATAAACAATTGTGATATATCCAATCTGACAAAATGCCATATTTACATAGTAACATTGTTCAAACAAAGCAAGACATTTAAATGAACTGCTTAAGAATCTAGCTGTGTAGGTTTAAAACATTAACTTTCTGGCATTATACATAGATACGAATCAATAAAGTACCACCTTGGGGATATCTCTGCTGATCCTTGTTAATTATTTACATGTATACAATCAGACTTATAAATCATTCAAGATACAGTGACTAAATATAATACAAGATTACCTGGAATTGCCAAGAACAAGAAAAAATACACTGATATAATCAAGAATTTTCAACATGAGAATACCAAATGGTTTTTGTGTAACATAAAGCTTAAAACATTATATATTCTGTAATGTAGCCTGTAACACACTATATACTGTATGAACAAAATCCAAATGTAATTAGCCATATTTAAGCAACATACACAATGTCATCGGATGTAATTAAAGTTATCCAGTGAATTTTAAGCATTTGGAAAAATAGAAGATACTTGTTTCTCTTTAGAATTATCTAATTTTGATCAAAAAGTCAATACAGGGAGAGGTGGCAAATTCTGTCCTTACACGAAATAAGATAGCTTGAGTAAGAATTTGAAAAAATTTATAATCTATCCTAAAATCAACCAATTTCAGCAGCTAACTTGTAACTGATTTTAAAATGTATGAGATTGTGTATAATAAGCTTTACTTGGCCTTGGCAAGGTATAAATTTACATATATTTATTATAAACCAAAATGAGAGTATAGTCTTGGAATTGATAATAATTCAATGCACAAATGAAAGAAAAAAGTCAATAAGAACTAAAATGTCTCTACATTGGGCATCAATATGTGCATCACAAATTCGATCAACAAATGCAGGAAGTATCTTTAACGCAGGAACTGTTGACAAACCATGAACGCACAATCTTGTTCTTGTCGTCAAGGTATTTACATAAAGTTTGCTCATTTTTGCTCAAGAATCAAGTGAACAAAGATTTAACCACCAACCCCATAAACAAGAACTGTATAAGGATGAACTGGATAAGGCTAACATGGCTGATTGTCTCTTCAACAGATGTTTTTCACAAGTAAATATGTGAACTAATGAATTTCGCTGTATAATGCCTGGTGTAATCTGATGCCATCAAGTGACAGTTAAGCTTACATGTTTCCATGGATAATTGATGAAACGGTTAGATCTAAATGATGCAGCCATGACTTACTGGATAACTTTGGTTATAAAAATATTTACAACAAACTAACAGAAAAAAATACAAGATTCATTAGGATGCATTAAGGTGTGGGATTTGTGGAAAATCTAATAGGAACTTTCATATGGCCCTGTGACCATGAATCGTTAATTGTGAAGAAAAATACCTGAAAACTGCATAAAATAATAACATTCACATTATTCCTTACAGTTAAATATGTGAGCAATGATTGAGTTTTACAAACAAATTTGCAAGACATTATTTAGATTGTAACAAATATCATTCAAGGATTCTTAACACGTAAAAAAATCCAAATTTTATCAAAGATATCTAAATGGATGAGGGTATTGATCATGAATTGCTCCCTTAAACCTTTTTTACGAGAATAATACACTGCATTTCCTCCTACAGCCTGCATTTCACAAAACAATTCAAATCCATTAACTTGTCTTCAAATTGTAAAGAACATATGGAAATTCAATCATGTTTCAGAAAAAATAACATTATCCTTCTGGTTCAACTTAATTAGGTGATGTTATCATGTCGATGAAATACTACAGAAGAATGCTTCAAGTTTCAGGCAATTTTAGATATCGCTGCATTAATGAGACACTGATAATGCACAAAGTTACATTACAACACTGATCTATAGATTCTTCAAATCGCACTAAATAAATTATGTATGAGGTATTTTGGCAACTAATGTTTAAATTTCAGATATACTGTAAAATTCTCAAGCAAGCTATGATAACTGAGTCCAGGAACTGAGTATTATTAAATATGGACGGAGAAGCCTGTGGGCTTATCTTCAGTTTTAGTAAAAAGAACAAAATGTCAAAAATATTTCAACATTGTGTGGAATATTCCCAGACAATATTTGTAATTTACACTGGGAAAATCAATTAATGATTCTTATATTCTAAATCACCTTTAACTCTTGCTCTTTAACATTTCCGAAAGCTAATTTCTTTTCTGTATACCTTTAAATGATTTTTTAAAATGCCTATATCCTGAACGTAAAGTTGATTCTTAATTTTGGTTTTCAAGTTATTAGCCTTATCATATTTCAAATTCTGCATAGGCTTTGGTGTTATAATTAGTAGAAAATCATTCATATCAATATTCTTAAGAATGTAAACGAATTTACAAGAAATGATTCTGATGTGTAACATATATCAGTGAAGGATTTTTACAAGTCAAAAATCTAAGTTTTGATAAGAGGAATCTAAAGGGATGAGGCTCTGTAGCATGAATTGCTTACTTTAACTCATTTTACAAGAACAGTGCACTGTATTTTTTACCTGCAGCATGCATTTCACAAGACAATTCACATCCATTAACTTGGCTTCAAATTGTAAGGAACATATGAAAATTCAATCATGTTTCAGAAAAAAGAACATTATCCTTCTGGTTCAACTTAATTAGGTTATGTTATCATGTCAATGAATACTACAGCAGAATGCTTCAAGTTTCAGGCAACTTAAGATATCATTGCATTAATAATATGATGATAATGCACAAGTTACATTACAATACTGATCGATAGATTCTTCGAATCTTACTAAATGAATTATTTATGAGAAACTTGGCAACTAATATTTGAATTTCAGATATACCATGAAATTCTTAAGCAAGCTACGATCACTATGTATTATCAAATATAGATGGAAATGCCTGTGGGCTAATCTTCAGGGTTAGTAAAAAGAACAAAATGTGAAAAATGTTGAATTACAACAATGTGTGGAATATTCTCAAACTACATCAATTGGTAATTTATAATCAGAACTTCAATTAATAAATTTTAATGCTTCTTTACAGGAATGTTTAACTTGTGCTCTTTGACATCTCAGCATATTTCAACTGCTTTGTCTTAAACTGAAATGCATATTCAAGAGGAAAAAGGTTTGTGTTATATATGTAGAAAATGCAACTGATACAGACTAAAGTAATGCCACTTAGGAACTGCTTAAAAACTCAACCAGTAGCTGCCTACCTGGTTACCATTGTTCAGTGCTATTAGTTATCCGCTGTTTGTTCATAGAATACGTAGAGATATCTATAGTTGGGTGCTATATTAGGCAAAAGGCCAAATCTCAAACTTATCAACATTGTCTGTTATTGTCAACAATGTCTATTTTTATTCTATAAATTTCAAAAGTCAACCAAAAAATATGGATTTGTCAAACAGGTAATATAACTGTATTACATGGTTTGAGAATAAGTTTATAATACTTTAAAGTGGGAAGTGACGGCCCACATGTCTTTATAATAATATTTGTCCTGAAGAAGTCAGAGCTACTCCTGACGAAAGCTTGACAGTTCAAAACTTGTCCCGCCGCGAACCCGTTAAATCTACCAATTGTACTTAAAAGCATGCACACGCCAAAACACACCACATGTAGTATTCTTTGCGGAATAACTCTAAATAGGGTATTGATTTTATTTTTAGGCTTAAAATATGCAACACGGTTAGATATTACTTAGGCATTCGATCAATGGGATTTAGGTATGGCGTCCAAAGACATTTGCTCGCTGAGAAAACTTCGCTCCAATGGGAAGCGGCATTCGCTTAACAAATTTCACAACATTTGCTACATTTCATATTTAATTGGAGCGCAGATTGCTCCCAATATTCTTGGTTTTGTTTATTCAATTATCATAGCACTAAAACGTATATTAGAGACATTCGCTTTCATCAATTGAAACGATGTTCGCACAATGAGAGCGACATTCGCTCTCCGTTTCAGCGAATAAGTCAGAGCGAATATCAAGAACGAATTTCACTCGGCCGAATATCAAGAACAAATGTCACTCGGCCAAGCGAATGTCTTTGGATGCCAAGCCTTACAGATTCAGGTCAACCAAGTGATAAAATAGCAACCGACTATAACCAGAGGCTTCAGGTGGTTGAGTTTTGGATGTGCTTCTGTAACATAATTCATCCTAAGAACAACAGACTTTCAATTTACAACATTATCACATCATCCTTCATTTCTGTGAAATACAAACCATGCATCTCGCACTGAAACTGATGCTCACATCAGCTGCACAATTGATTGATGTATTGATGACACGGTACAAATAAGAGCTAAGTGTCTACAAATACACAGCTTCTTGTTAAAATCTATCAAGATAAGTTAAACATCTTAACCTGTCTGTTGAGAATGGACTGACAATGTTTGTAGGAATTGTCTTTAAGTTAGTTTCACACTGGCTTGTTTTATCGTAATGTCTTTGTGACACTGTGACATAGGGAAGTCTGAAGAAGTTTCTGGGAAATGCATTTATGTTGCTTTGAAGAGTTTCTGTCTTATTTCATGTATGACATTGTGTTTAAAAATTTTATTGTATTACAAACACATAGTCAAGCACAGTCTGAAGAAATTTTTAAGAATTACATAATTTATGATGGTTTCAGAGTTTCTGTCACATTTTATTTGCCACAATGTTCATGTGATAAACTAGCATATAAAAACCACATCAATGAAAATACTTGCACTGCCAAACTTAGTAACATGTACAATGACTTTTGAATTTTGAACACCATTTTCTAGATATAGTATTCAAATGTAAAAATATTCAGTCTACATAATTGATGCACTGACATCACTCGCTCAACCCTCAGTGTCACATACTTGTAGTGGGTACTTATCTAATTGATTGATCTCTACATGTTTTTTCAGTGTCAAGTGATGTGGTTTTCACCATCATTTAAGGCATGTCTATGATTAACAATTGAATACACCAGAATAAGAACATCCCAACTCCAATAGCTCCCTTCTATTAATTATATTTATAAAATATAAATGCATACACATTTCTGAAAATGCTTTCACATCACTAAAATAGCATTTCCATGTCAATATCCTAATCATAGTGTCACATTTGACCTTGTAGTTGACATTTTTAGACATTGTTAGATAATTGTTATAGTGCATAGTTGTTATATTTAAACAGCCATTACAAGAACATCCAAACTCCATGAGCTTCCCTCTGCAATTATATGCTAGGAAAATTATCTAACAATGTCTAACAAAGGCAACTACAAGGTCAAATGTGACGCTATGATTGGGATAAAGACATGGAAATGCTTTCTAGTGAAAGCATTTTCAGAGATTTATATGCATTTATATATTACATAACTTAACAGAAGGGAGCTATTGGAGTTGGAATGTCTTATTCTGGCGTATTCAATTGTGAAACTAACTTACTTAATTTGTTTATTTCAAAACTGGGCTCCTTTGCTAACAATATCAATACTGTTAAATTCCACCATTCTTACTTCTTAGTACCTTTATTGGTACTATAACAGAGATAGAACCACCATTTCTCTAAGAGAGAAGCATAGAGTCCAGCATAGGTACTTCTCAGTCCTTCCATAGTACCTCCATTGGTATGCTGAGAGAGAAACATGGAGTCCAACGTAAGCGCTTCTTTGTACCTTACATGCCAGTGAAAGCTGCGTAAGAATCTAGCTGTGTAGGTTTGGGACACCAACTTACTTGCATTATACTTCAGATACAAATCAACACAGTACCACCTTGGGGATATCTCTGCTGATCCTTGTTAATTATTTATAGGTATACAATCAGACTTATAAATCATTCAAGATACAACGACTAAATGTAATACAAGATTACTTGGAATTGCCAAGACAAAATACACTGAATATAATCAAGGCAAGCCTTCATGAGAATACCAAATGGTTTTTTGCCTAACATAAAGCTTAAAATATCCTATGTTCTGTAATGTATCCTGTAACCCACTATATACCATAATATTATGTATGGAATCCAAATTTAATCAGCAAATTTAAAGCAACATATACAATGTCATTAGTTGTAATTAAAGTAATCCAGTGAGTGCTAAGCATTTGGAAAAATAGAAGATACTTATTTTCCTTTAGAATTTGAAATAACTTACAATCTATCTTAGCAGTCAAACAATTTCAGCAGCTCACTTGTAACTCATCTTAAAATGTATGAGATTGTGTATAATAAGCTTTACATGGCTTTGGCAAGGTATAAATTTACATATATTTATTCTAAACCAAAATCAGAAATGATCCAACCTTGAGAGTATAGTCTTGGAATTGATAATTCAATGCACAAATGAAAGAAAAAAGTCAATAAGAACTAAAATGTCTCTACATTGGGCTTCAGTATGTACATCACAAATTCGATCAAATAAATGCAGGAACTGTCTTAGTTTCTGTGTTATTGACAAACCATGAATGCATTATCTCCTTCTTGCCGTCAAGTTGTTGATAGGTATTCACAAAAAGTTTGCTCAATTTTGCTTAAAATCTGGTCAACAAAGATTAAACTACCGACCTTATAAACAAGAACTCAATTGCTTTGGATAAGGCTGACGACAGTTCTGATTGTCTCTTCAACAGATGTTTTTCACAAGTAATATGTTAACTAATGAATTTCACTGTATAATGCCTGGTGTTATCTGATGCCACCAAGTGACAGTTCAGCTTACATGTTTCCATGGATAATTGATGAAACAGTTAGATCTAAATGATGCAGCCATGACTAACTGGATAACTTTGGATATAAAAATATTTACATCAAACTAACAGAAAAAATATCAATATTTCATTAGGATGCATTAATCATGCTTATTGGGATGTGCACTTACCCTAACCCAACTAGAACTCACTAAAGCTCACTGTCAAAAAACACCAAAATGCGCCTAAGTCCAAATACGTCATAGACACGGGTTGCATATGGGGACGAAATCGCTGCCCGGGCAGCAGCCCCGTGGTGGCCCGCTAGTGGTGTGCCTCACTTGGGAAGTCAGAGGTCATGGGTTCGAATCCCGGTCAAAACATGCTTTTTTCTACTGTGACGTAGTTGGACTTACGCTAGAAAACGGAGCACCTCTCAGTTCAGGGTTAGGGTTAAGGTGTAGGATTTGTGGAAAATCTAATAGGACCTTTCATATGCCCTTGGGATTTAGATTATGAATCCTTAATTATGAAGAAAAAATGCTTTAAAATGCATAAAATAATAACATTCTAACAATTCAATAAGTGGGCAATGATTCAGTTTTGCAAACAAATTTGCAAGACCCTATTTAGATTTTTATCAAAAATCATTAAAGAATTCTTAACAAGTCAAAATCCAAATTTCATCTAAGATATCTAGATGGATGAGGGTATGGATCATGAATTACTCCCTTTAACCTTTTTTACCAGAATAATACACTGTATTGTATTATTCCTACAGCTTGCATTTCACAAGACAATTCACATCCATTAACTTGGCTTCCAATTGTAAAGAACATATGGAAATTCAATCATGTTTCAGAAAAAAGAACATTATCCTCATGGTTCAGCTTAATTAGGTTATGTTAGCATGTCGATGAATACTACAGAAGAATACTTCAAGTTTCACGCAATTTTAGATATCGCTGCATTAATGAGACACTGATAATGCACAAAGTTACATTACAACACTGATCGATAGATTCTTCAAATCTTACTAAATAAATTATGTATGAGATATTTTGGCAACTGATGTTTGAATTTCAGACATACTATAAAATTCTTAAGCAAGCTATGATCACTAAGTATTATTAAATATAGATGGAGTTGCCCTTAGGATAACTGTCATTTTTAAGTTAATAAAGCAAAATGTAAAAAATATTGAATAACAAAATCGTGTGGAATATTCTCAGACTATTTTGGTAATTTATACTTCAATTAATGATCTTTAATGCTTTTCACAGCCATATTTAACTTTTGCTCTTTAACATCTCAGAATTTTCAACCTTTTTGTCTTACACTGACATGCATATTTCCATGATAAGGAGAAAAAAGTTGATTTGTTTAAATTGTGTTAGTTGTGTAGAAAATGCAACTGAATATGGTATAGTTATATTTTTAAACTGTATTATCAAAATCAACAGAGTAAAGTAATGTAACTAGGGACTACTGCAAGATATCTATGGTTGGGTGCTGTGTCACATGAGGCCGAAGGCCATGTTTGTGTGCTATATCACATGAGACTGAATGCCAAATGCAATACCGCAGCCAACTATTGATATATTGCATAAGAACAAACAGGGGTAACAAATTTAGCACTTTTTAACAAAAAAAAATGCATATTCTAGTCTGAAATTTACCAATAATTGTCTATTTTTAAACGTATAAATGACAAAAGTCAATTAAGTAATATGAATTTGTCAAACAGATAATATAAACTGTATTGCATACTTTGTGGATAAGTTAGCAAGCACAACTTTAGCATTACAAGCCAAGACACAACACACAGTCATCATTGCGCAATATCTTTCTAAAATGATTTAAAAACATGCAATACGGTTAGATATTACTTTGACATTCGAGCAATACAGTTAGATATTACTTTGATATTCAACCAATAGTATTAAGGATTTATGTCAACCAAATGATGAAATAGCAACAGCTAGTTCCAAGTGGCCAAGAACATTAGACTTCACATCTTTCTTCATTTCTGTGAAATATAAACCAAGCATCTCACACCGAACCTGATGCTTACATAAGCTGCACAAAAAACGCAATTGATTGATGTATTGATGACACAGTACAAATAAGAGTTAAGTGTCTACAAATACACAGCTTCTTGGTAAACCTGTCCCAAAAAATTGAACATCTCAACCTTTTTGTCAAGGATGGACTTAAGATATTTCTAGGAATGTTGGTTTCACACTGGTTTTTTTTGGTCAGAATGTCTTTGTGACACTCTGACAGAGGTAAACCTTTCCAGGAGAGTTCATCATCTCAACTTGTTAGTCAATTTGCCATTCAGTTTATTGAAAGCGTTTCCGTCATACTTTAATATATATATAAAATTATATCATTCATAAATATATTATTGTTCATTGATTGGTTAAAAGCTGGTCACATGATGATAAATAGTACCACTATTTCGAGAGAAAACAAAACAATTCTATATTTGAGGGAGCGAGATACTATTTTTGAGTGAGATAGGCTACTATTTCATGTTTAGCCTCATCCCCAAGGGCAGCGTTACTCAGCGCAATTGAATTCTATGGCGCTGAAGCAAGAAATCAGAAAGGTACATTATACAGGAAGAAATCGATGTCAATCTAACTTCTAAGTATCAGATTTAGCATTTAACCAATCAATAAACAAAAAATATATTTAATAAATGATATAAAACAAATATTCAATGATCTTATTCGGGATCTAAAGTGGAATCTATTGGTCCCCTTGGTGAACTGGAGGGCGTGAGGTACTATTTTCCCTCGACCGTTGGTCTCGGGAAAATAGTACCTCACGCCCTCCAGTTCACCTCGGGGACCAATAGATTCCACAAGATCCCTCATTATCATTAAATATTTGTATAATATTCTCTAAATGAATACGCCAGTACAAGAAAGCCCCAACTTCAATAGCTCCCTTCTGTAAGTTATACTTACAAAATATCACCTCAGAAAATGCTTTCACATCACTAAAAAGCATTCCCATGTCTATATCCCAATCATTGTGTCACATTTGACCTTGTAGGTGACTTTTTTTAGACATTGTTAGATAATTGTTATAGTATATAGTTGCAGAGGGGAGCTCATGGAGTTGGGGTTTTCTTGTACTGGCTGTTTAAATATAGCAAATAAAAATTATCTAACAATGTCTATCAAAGTCAACTACAAGGTCAAATGTGACACTATGATTGGGATATATACATTGAAATGCTTTTTAGTGATGTGAAAGCATTTTTAGAGATTTGTATGTATTTATATTTTGTAAGTATAATTTACAGAAGGGAGATATTGGAGTTGGGGTTTTCTTGTCCTGGCATATTCAAATATATGATTACAGTTACATCTCTCATTCAATCAAAGAAATGTCACATAATTGCACCAAATGGAATAACTCGATCTGCACACATTTAAAAAAAAAATCATTAATGGGTTTTCACCATCATTCATGTGGAAATATGTAATTGGCCATTGCGCATCAAATATGATAATGTGATATGATAATTTTGTCATTTAAGATTACTAGGATATTTTTCTATAAGTTAACTCAAATCTAGTGGTTGAATAAATGTAACTTTAAAAAGCTCACTGAATTCAATAGTCCATCTTTCTTAATTTCTGTGTAGTGCAACCACCTCACTGTGAAGTTGATTTTCAAATAACCTGCACAAAACATACAATTGATTGATGCGTTGATGACACAGTACAAATAAAATCTAAGTGTCTACAAACACGGCTTCTTGGTAAACCTGTCCTGGCAAGATCATCAATTAACTTGTTAGTTTGTCAAGGACAGATAGAATATGTTTCTAGGGATGGCGTTTATGTACATATGTCTATATGTGAAACCGTAACATTTTATTTTAAGATGAAAATTTGCCATAGGTAACAAAAATTATGAAAAAGAAAAAGACAGAAAAACATTTACTGGGAGAAATACTATACTATGATTATAATCGACCAACTTGAACTAGTCTGGTCTCCATAATAAGTATATTTTGAGCTTGGTCACAATATGTACGAACAGCTTACGAGCAGTGTTTAGTCCGTTTAAAAGGACCAGGAGCAGTGAGTAAAGCGAGCAGTGAGGGCGTCGCGTGGTCCAAATTAGATGGGCATAACACTGCTCGTAAGATGTTCGTACGATTATTGTGACCAAGCTCCAAGCTAATAAGCTAACAGGCAAAGTTTTATATTCAAAAAACAGTGAAAACTTGTGTAACTTTAACTAATTATCTAGGTCCCAATTTAACATTTGTTATATAACTTGTTGTATAATTTTCTACACAGATTTAAATTTTTTGACCTGAATCCATCTATAACAGATATTAAAGTTAGATTTCCATATATCAACAATTACTAACACTTGATATGTAAATAGACTTACAAGTGTATTACTGAAAAACAAATAAATAATGTACTTAAGATAAACATTGCTATGAATTTTTGAGCTTATCCGATTTCATCAGAGCCTTAAAGACACATGGAGAGAATGGAGAGATTCCTAAGTGACACCTGTTATTACAAAATGGGTAGAAAGTCACAAATTTTACAGGCAAAACAAAAATTTATTGGACAATCTAAACAAAAATCTATGCAGGGGTTTCATTTACAAACAATGGAGCCCTGCACTCTGGATTTCTGTTTAAACTGTCCAATAAATAACTGTTTGGCCTATAAGCGTTTTATGTTCATTAGCTATTTTAATTGTTTATATGTCATGATATACTTTCTTTTCCCATTATAAGACAAAACAACCAAGGCAGTCCACAGAAAAAAAAAAGTCATAAACAATTTGACTTGTAAGTTTAATGATTAATAATAGTAACAAATTGAGAAATGATATTTTCCATTATCACTGGCAGCCCAAAGTTTAGATAGTTAGGCAGGTTGTAAATGAATGACTTCAATTCAAATCAAACTTGATCTCCCCACTATTTTCTCCTCAGAGATAACTTCATAGGTAAGATTTTCACTTGCAACTTTTCCCTCATTTTGCAAAACAAGTCTCACATTTATTTCTTTAAGCAATATTCATCACAACAAATTCTAATCTAAATATTTCCTTTAGCCAAAAACACGAACTAAATTCCTATTTAGTTAAATTCCTATTGTTTATTGTACTATGTTAAAAATAAAATAATGTTGATAAAACATTTGTTTTCTAAATTAAAAGATTTTCTAGATTAAATAAATACTTACCCATTTTCTTGTGAAAATATATATTTTGAAAATAATATATTCAAAAAAATTGGGTAAGTGTATCAAGTATTTATCTTAATATTTTAATCAGGAATTTTATATAATGTTCATAAACATTTGTCATACAATGTGATAATGTAGGCGATATTCTGAAGACTTTACTATCCGTAAAGTTGATATGTGACCCATCATATCCAAAGGTACCTTAAGGGTCCCAAAATGAAAATTGGTTTTTTGATCTCATCTGAAA
This sequence comes from Ophiothrix spiculata, assembly GCA_000969725.1. Classification (NCBI taxonomy): domain Eukaryota; kingdom Metazoa; phylum Echinodermata; class Ophiuroidea; order Amphilepidida; family Ophiotrichidae; genus Ophiothrix; species Ophiothrix spiculata. The sequence continues at coordinate 56,241 of JXSR01S010309.1, forward strand.
GATTATATTTTAAGCTTTAATATGACACCTTGCCTTTGGTTATTGGATGTTCGATTGCAAAGTTACATCCAAATTTGTAAAAGGCATCCAGCTGATTCAGAAAACTATAGTTCTAAGAAAATCAAGTTTTAAGTTTCTGTACTGGTAAATTTTGAATGAGATCTTTTATCTTGGTTTTTAAAACATTTGTCTTATGTTTAGGATGTTGGAACCTGATTAATATGATAGAATACACTTAGAAGGTAACGTTTCTGATGGAATTAGAAATTCGACCTTGGACATGATTTTTTACTATGCTCAGCTTCAATGGCCTGTATCTCGTAATTTACTATGCTGACCTTAAGGTACTTTTCGATATGACGGGTCACATATATACATACTTCCAAAATTTTAACATTACAAATAGCTAAAATTCTACCAGATCCAAAAGTCTATAGCAATTGCAAAATGTCAATTGTAAAATTGCCTTTTGTACAAATCCTCAACTCTACAGCTGAAGTCATCAAAACTCACACAAGTCTTAATATTTAAGATTCATATAATTTTATTTCTATATAGTGGCCCTAAATCACCAGCTTGTTTGCAAGTACGTCCTGAGTGTCAATCCACATCGGCATACTCTACTACTTTACAGTCATGAAGAAAGTTACAGATCCAAGGGACTATGTGGGACCAGAAAAACAGTTAGGAAATGTTATACTTCAACTTCCCTCACAATAAATGCTTTTATGCTTGAATGGCATAACTCTACTTGACAAATAAAA